>NW_006499436.1:854886-876227 GCF_000471905.2 Amborella trichopoda
TATTACATATTATATAATAAAATAAATATAAATACACTATATTATATGTTATATTATTTATATATTTCATATTTAAATTATTAATATAGTAATATATTAGTATATATTTGAATTATATGTAATATAATATAGATAACATATATTATATAATAAAATACAAATACACTATATTATATTATGATATATATATATATATATATATTGTCATATAATATACTTTATTTATGCAATCGATACATACAATACACTATAGCATATTATACATATATTTTTTACCAACAACATATTATATTGCATACTATAAAATATAATATATTTTGTTATATAATATATTTTATGTATGTAATAGATATTCACAATACAATAACTATTATATATTGCTTTATGTTTAATATAAATATAATATTTAAATAATATTTGAATAAAATTTAAATAAACATGAGTTTATATTCCAATATTGTGTCAAACACATATACCTAGAACTTCTTTAACATTTCAGCAGGTTATCAAATATATATATTCAAAACTTCCTTAAATAACGTATTTCTTCACAACAAAGAAGAACTTCCAATTTTCAAGAGACATTCAACTTCCAGTTATCTACCAGGCCCTAGGTAACAAAGGTCCATCCGGATTTGATGGCACATTAAGAGACCGTGAAGGGTCCGTTATTTTCTCTTATATTGTGCCTTGTGGTAACACCTCGGCTAATCAGACTGAAATTTGTTCACTTTTGCAAGGATTGAAGTTATTGCTAACAAAAGGTATTATGGGAGCTGTAATTGAAGGCGATTCTCTCAATGTTATAAAATGGTGTAAGCATAAGCAAAGGATTTCATTGTCTCTTTATGTTTTTTTGGCTAAAGATCTATGATATTTTCTCTCCGGTTGGGCTTCTAGATTTTTTTCTGTCCTGTCTATCGAGCCGCCAATGTTGCTGCTGATCGCCTAGCCAATTTCGAAATAATTTTACCTTCTTTGTCTTTGATTCCAAATGCGTAATATGATGCTCGTACATCATCCTTTTCATAAAAATTCCTTGTCAAAATATAAAAAATAAAATAAAAAAACGAGGCAACCTTGTAATAACCTCGCCCATATTTAAACAACAAATAACGTTTATTTTAGTATTTCAGAAGTGGAAGTGAGTTAGAAGTCATTTTCCCGGTCAGATCGTTAACAAGATGGACGGATGACATGACGCATCTATCCTGCAATCACAGCCGTCCGTTTCCAAGATAGAGCCAAACCAGCGGGTCCCACGAACATAACTTCTTTTGCACGTGCTCTTTCACACTTCCATTAGTGATAAGTTTGGTAATAAACCAAATATCGCCGAATATCAAAATTCCGGTGAATTATTATTCAAAGTTTCGCAATATTTCGCCAAATATCTGTTGGCAAGTGCGAGCTCACGAGAGCTAACCTTAGATTCTTTTTTTAGGGACTTTTGCACCAGTTCACGGACGGCGAGGAGTTGTCCGTTCTTAATCTGACGGATATCATCTTTCCACGTGGATGGATCCACGCTGGCATGGCCGGCCTGTCGTTATCATGGAAGAGCTGCTGCCCACTGATGAGCTAATCATTTCGGAACAGCTAGGACCAGATGATTACGAAAATAGCCTTAGCTTTGTTTCGAAATTTCGTAAATACTCCTAGTCCTTAAGAAATTGGAATTTAAAGGACTTTAGATTCAATTTTGTGGAGTCTGGAAACGAAATTCGGTGCGGCCTTCTCGGGTCTCTGCTAAACCGTACAATGATTGAACGAATGAAATATAAAAAATTGAAAGCCAATTTTGTAGAAATATAAGGAAATCAAAATGAAAATATAAAGGTAAATAAGAATTTCACTTCAAAAATTTTAAAAATACTTTTAATTGATTTGGAGTCGAACATAAAATTACCAAAATGTTTGCCAAGTCACATTCCTCAAAAAATTTGACTGGAAACCCATTTATCTAAAAATTTATAAAAGAGTATAAGTTTTAAATCTTATATCATTGTTAGTATTCGAACTTTATCCAACTAGGAAGCAATAGACCCGTACCTGACTCAGGACCCGTTGGGTATGCCTGACCGGGTCCGAGTATGGGTCCAACGTTGGGACCTGACGGGTCGGGTCTGTGTCCAAAACCTGGACCCAAGCATTATTCGGGTTTAGGTCCGGGTTCGGTTGAACCCCGACCCGTACCCGTAAATTGCGAGAGATAAAATACTTCAAGGCCTATTCATTTACGTGTATTAAGGAACGTATACAATAAATACTCTTAATCATCTTTAGTTATTTAACGACAAAAAAGACTGCTTGAAATCTAATGGTAGGTGATTATTATCTTTTGCTAATAATTTGGGTGTAGGAAGGTAAAGAAAGGGGGAAAAAAAAAACCTCATTGTGAGGGTGGCAATGGACCCAACCATACCCAAGACATGATCGGATAGACACAAGACCCAATGGGTGGACGTATGGGTCTAACTTCCTGTCAACCAGACTTAGGACATGACGAGATGGCCCAGGACCCAATGGGTGCACGTATGGGTCCAACTTTCCGTCGGGTCTGGGTCCAAAACCTGGACCTGATTACATTCGGGTTTGGGTCCACCCTGACCCGACCCATACCCGACCCGTTGCCACCGCTAATCCCAACTATTTGGGTTGGTTATACGATTTGTATGTCCTATTCAGACTCTAAGTCACCATATTTGTTCTCACTACTTCCATCTATGTCTTTTTGAGTCTTTTACATTTTTTTAGAGTCATCCACTCGAAACAATTTGCCGTCGTTACTAAAATTTGAATCTAATAATTAAAAAAAAATAGAAAAAATATCTCCATATCCCCTATTGTTAGATTTTATTTTTTATAAAAATTGGAGATCTGCTCCGTCGAAGGGGGAAATGGCAAAATTGGAAAGACAAAAGCTTTTTATTTTTGACATTGGAATAGTATTTTGCAGAAACTGATGTAAAAAAAGGAAAAAGTTAATATAGAGCCGAGGCTCTAAGTAATCAAATTAGAGCCCACCTTAAAATTTTCACTAGAAGATGTTAGTTTTGATACCCAAATATCGTCAAATTGATCATCTTGACATCAAGATGTGTGAACATGAAAAAAAAAACGGATTTCAAATTTTGGAAATAGTGTATTTTGTAACGTATTTTTGGATTGTCAATTTTTAAGTTTTTATAGATCTGTTCAATTTACACTATTTTTGAAAATTTAAATTTTATAATTAAAGACGAAAATATATTTTAAGGCTATCACAAAGATTTCCAGTATTGAAACCACATTCTTCGTCATTATTCGAAAATGTGCTTTACTTTGATTGATTAGAGCCTCGGCTCTATACAAACCCCACCCTTTTATTTTTGACTTTTGAATAATATTTTGATGTAGCAGTTCAAGTTACTTAAAAAAATAATAATTAAAAGTGCTTTATTTATTGAGAGTTGGATAACAAGTTTATATAAAGTTGTAACCTTAAAATGTAGAATTAAAGATACACCTAAAAAATTGGTTGGAAAATGTTGTTTTAATATTGAAAAACTCTCTCGAATTGATCATCTCGACATCGAGATTTATGGATATGAAAAAAAGAAAAGATTTTGAGTCTCAAAAATATTGCATCTCACAACACACTATCTTGACCATCTATTTTCAAGATTTTCATATGTTTATAGATTTACTGAATTTTAATTATTTTTAAATTTAAATTTATAATTAGATATAAAAATAGATTTTGAGATAAACGTAAAAATTTTTACATCAAAATTAAATATTATTATAGAATTTAGAGGTAAGATAGAAACCACACCCAATAATATAGAAAAAAAGAAGAAGAAATTACCCCGTAAATAATTGACGAATAGATACAGCAGTTACCGTGCAAATTTGAAGTTGTTATTCTTCTTTCTAGTCAGAAGAGAGGGATGGATATAGGAGAGATAGAGTACAGCTGTAAAGAGAGAGAAAGAAGAGAGAGAACTGATAACGACTCTCTAGAGAGAGAGGAGTGGTCGTAGAACTCTGACTTGTGAGCGTAGAGAGAGAGAGTCTAGAGAGAGAGAGATTAATGGGTGGTTGAAGCATGATAAAGTCATGCAAACTCCATTAAAATTAAAATTCGGTAACAATGGGGACAAAAATGTTATGTAGTTTTAATTGGATATAGAATGACGAAGGGCCTGAATAATAATGGTGGGTAGCGTTAGCGTGTGGAGGTTATACTCTGAGTGGAGTCTGAATGCTCCCAGCTCAGTGGGATAGATGCTTTTTTAACCCTTTCCTTCTTTTTGTTCTTTAATTCCTCAGTTTTTAAATGATTAAAATATGTTAATTTTACTGTATTTTATTTGATATTGGTGGGAAGATAATGGGGTGTTTTGTTACGAGACCATCTTTCCTTTGCAGAATCTTTAGCTTTAGAGAGAGAGAGTTAGAGAGAGAGAGAGACTATGAACTGGGGCACAAAACTTCCATGCAACGAACCTCCTGCATATAATCCCATCTCTCTGCTTTCATTTCATGTCTCAAGTTCAGATTCTTACAGGTATTCATCATGGGTGCTTTCTCTCTCTCTCTAAAGCCAACTCTTGTTCACATCAGTTTTTACCAGTATTCTATACTCTCTCTCTCTCTCTCTCCTCTCTCCTCTCTCCAGTGTGACCAAGTTGTTACTTGAATAGTGGAATCTGCGAACCCATGATTGAATTTACACATTCTCTCTCTTCCCCTTATCTCTGTGAAATACCAAGTTTTTTAGGAGTGGCTTCACCAAGTTTCTCTCTTTCTCTCTTTCTCTACTCTGAGAAATACCCATTTTTTTTAGGTGTATTCACCAAGTTTCTCTCTCTCTTTCCCCCAATTTCTGTTCAAAATCAGATTTTTTCTTAGTGTTCTCTTTCTCTCTCTCTCTTTCCGGAGGCTTGTTGGGTAAGTTCGGTAGGAATTTATACGGTCAAATCAGAAGCCTTTTTTTTGCTGTTGGTTTTATTTTTTTGAGGAACTATTGTGGGTTTTGGGACCATGATCAGCGCTGGTCTTGTTCTCTCTCTATCTCTTTCCTCTTTTTACAATACCGTATAGTCTTATGCGGTTGGTTTAATTGGCTTTTCATAGTCATGTCATAGGTTTCTAAAGTGGGTTATGTTGGAGAAACAAAATGAATTTCTCAAAACACGGCCTGAGACTGTTTCATTTTCTCTCTCTAGGAAATTTTTGTTGGAGTTTCAGAGCCTGAATTGGGCTCAAGACTGTGAATGAGTTATCTGGGACTTTTGGATCTTGATCTGAAGCTTCCTAGTTGGTATTCAAGGACATGGAGGTGGGTTTTGCTTGATTTCACCATGAATTTCCTCATTGAAGCTGAAATCGTGGAGCCGAAGGCGGGCTATTTGGGTGGGTCTGTAAATTCTGGTCTAAAATGGTGGGGAAAGTTTACTGGTGGTTGTTTAAAGAGTTACTCGCATCAGAAAACGTCTTCTTCTTCTTCTTCTAAGGTTGGAGGGACATGGAGAAACAAGCTTCTCATTTTGTGGCTTATTGGTGGATTACTGGGATCTATTTGTGTATTTTGGTATTTGCATGGACAAAGTGTTGGGAGAAGGAGAGAGATGCTTGCTAGCATGTGTGATGAGCGAGCCAGGATGTTGCAGGACCAGTTCAATGTGAGCTTGAACCATGTCAGGGCCTTAGCCATTCTGGTTTCAACTTTTCACCATGAGAAGAATCCTTCTGCCATCGATCAGGTACCTCGCTCCTCTTTCCTTCTCAGAGCATGTGTGTCATTCTGTCTCTATCTTCAAATTCTTACTGGGAAGCTGAGTTACCTCAAAAAAAAATAATTTATTTTGGTTGTGTGTGCCTGTGAAGTATGTTTGTTGAGTAGGATAGTTCAAATGGACTTAGATTTGAAAGTTTAATGATGATTTTCTTGAGACATTCCATGGATTACTTGGAAAGAAGTCTCGGACTGATTAGATTTTTTGTATTCCAAGAGAAATTCTGTTCTAGTTTTGGAAAGGACAAAGCATGGATATGAGTTGTGTTCTCTCATGTTTTGTTTTATTTTATTTGGTCATTGGGTAGTTGAATTTGGTTTTGTAGAATTGAAAGTTTGTTTTCATCTTTGGGCTGCCTTCTAGGACTGAATAATTCCTTGAAATTTCAATTGGGTGTACCAGTATAGTTTAGGATTTCATCTGATTTCACGATAAAGGCTCAATTATTTCCCCTGCATCTACACCAACTTACTGAAGTTCCAAACTTCAAATGGAGATTTAACAGAAATGGGAAGTAAATATAGAATTGGATATATTTTCTTGGCTACCCGGAAGAGGAAAAGAGTTGTTACTCAATTTGTCCTTCAATCGACATGGAATATTTGCATGATTTGTTAACCCCCTTCGTGTTTAATATCAATATTTTTTGTTTTTTTTTTTCAGTTGAATATTCAGTCATAATTCATTGCAGTTTTTTCTTATCTCTCGTTTAGAAGCCATGAATGCTACTGATAATGGGTCGATATTCAGAGAACTTTCGCAGAGTACACAGAGAGAACTGCCTTCGAGAGGCCCCTGACCAGTGGAGTCGCTTATGCAGTGAAAGTGCTTCATTCTGATAGGGAGCGATTTGAGAGGCAACAAGGTTGGGTTATTAAGAGAATGGATGCTCAAGACCAAGCACCTGTTCCAGATGATGAGTATTTCACTGAAAAGCAGCAGCCATCACCTGTGCAAGATGAATATGCTCCTGTTATCTTTGCTCAGAACACCGTTTCCCACATTGTTTCTCTTGACATGATGTCTGGAAAGGTGAATCCTTTGTCAGGAAGCCATCTTACATACTTGAAATTGATAAAATTTTCTATTTCATCACAACTGATCCAATTTCCAATATGTGCTGGACTCCTTAAGCTTCCAAGTACAATTCATGACTATTAGATTTGAAGGAGATATGATGCTTGAATATTCACTTGTAGAGTTGGCACTAGCATAGTGATGGATCTTGTTCATGGGATTTCTAGGCAAGGTTTATTTGTAAATTTTTAAGTTTTCTTACAAATTAATTGAGAAATTCTCTGGAAATTGAAGAAAGGAAAATGTAAATGAGAGGTTGAATTCAAATCATCCCAGAAAAAATGAAAGCCAAATAAACAGGAAAGAGTATTATCCTTATTTTTGAAATTTAAGTTTGATAAACCTATGTCTTTTATTTATTTTCATTAACTCATGCTTATCAGAAGTAATAACCTACTTAACCTGTGGCCCAATATTCTCATTTGATCACAAAATGATTATTTTTTCTTAAAATCTGCAACAAATAAATTTAAAAAATGGGGGATCTATTTGGCTTATGACTATTTTTATGGAACCAGTCGATGAGCTTCATTGTTTTACCTGTTCCTTTATGACAGTTAAGTTTTTTATATACATCAAAGTGAACAAAAAGGCATTTGTTGCTTTTACTTTTAAGGGAACATCTTGTGCATACAGGAGGACCGTGAGAATGTCCTACGAGCTAGAGCATCTGGGAAGGGGGTCCTTACAAGTCCTTTTCGACTTCTTAAATCCATGAGGCTTGGAGTTGTCTTAACGTTTGCTGTGTATAAGAAACACCTTCCATCTGATGCAACACCCATGGAACGCATTCATGCAACTGAGGGGTACGTCATATGACTTATGCTGAGCTTCCAACTCGATGTTGAAATTGGAGAATTATAATTTGAGATTGGTTTGCTAGAATTGATCCAAAAATTAAGTTTATATTAGTCAAATTGAGGGCATTTATTAACTTTTTTAGGTTTTATATTTTTGTAATTCTAAATTTCTAGATAGACATACTGAACTTTAGCATTCAAGATGCCAACTAAGTAAAATGACTTTATTTTATCTTGTTGCTTTTCTTGGTTATGTTAATTCTTTTATTCTTTATTTGTTGAATTATTTTAGTTCTGGATTATTCTTTGTTGAATTATTTTAGTTCTGGATTATTCTTACTTTTGGGATTCAAGGATGCCATCCAAGTAAGATGAGTTTAGTTTTTACACTACTCTTACTTGGGGGCATGCTAATGGTTTATAATGCTTTAATTAACTCATCTTATTTTGATTTCATATTGAATATTGACGTTAATGAGCCTGAAGCATGAATTTTTTTGTTTTTTTGTTTACTCCTGAGCACCTCCTTCCTTATATCCTTTTGACATATTAGATGCCTTGGGCCTCTTCAATTAAGTGGATCTTTGAGAGGCTACTGATATTCTTAATATTTGAACAGGTATCTTGGTGGAGCTTTTGATGTAGGTTCTCTGGTAGAGAAGCTGTTGCAGCAACTATCAAGTAAACAGACTATCATCGTGAATGTTTATGATACCACCAATGCTTCAGCTCCCATTAGTATGTATGGTTCAGAGAATCCAGATATGGTAGATGATAGTATGCACCACGTTAGCAATCTTAACTTTGGGGACCCAATCAGGAATCATGAGATGCATTGCAGGTACACTAACTCTTGACTTGTTGGCATTTGGCAACTACTATGGCACGTTTGACATTCTAAAGATGATTTTAGCAAAGAAAACTGCAGTCCATTTGTTCATCAGCATCCATTGAAATGATGCACGGCAATGGAGGGAGATTGGGACCTGCCAGAACATGACAGAATCCAAATTACGGTTCCACTCTCTCCTGATCACATTCCATCATTTCAATGGATGCTGACAACCCAATGGACTACAGTTTTGACCTAGTTCATTTGATTATAAGGTATTTTCTCTGTTGAAGTTTGGTGCATAGCTGGGGGTCAAAAACTTTCTGCTTCTTAGACTATGTTAGTGGCAAGTCTATGTGGGTATTGAAGACTTGATGGCAAATATGTTAGAAAGCTTGGCCTTCATAATAAGTAAAACTGGAAGGGAAATATAGGCGCTTCTGAAAACATCAACTAAATTGTTGGTAAAATTTCCTTTCCTCGAGGCCTTACTGCATATTATGTAATATATTGTCCCTATTTTTTTATAGTTAATCTCTTTTTAACCATGTAATACTGTTGCTATTTTTTGCCCTTTCTAAGGCTGGTCGACAATAGTGGTTTAGGGAGGTTGATTACAAACTCTCTCTCTCTCTCTCTCTCTCTAGAATGATAAAGCCTCTTAATTGTGTCTTACACAGATTCAAGCACAAGGCTCCCTTTCCATATTTAGCAATTACGACCTCAGTTGGGGTCCTTGTGATCGCCTTCCTGGTAGGGCATATCTTCCAGGCAGCAGTAAATCGCATTGCAGAGGTGGAGCATGACTACCAAGAAATGATGGAGCTCAAAATGAGGGCTGAAGCAGCAGATGTGGCAAAATCCCAGGTAACATATGCCTCTTCAAATCTTTCCTGTGTTGCATAGTTATTTTTAAGTAGTCTCATATTATTTTCAAAGAAGCACTATATCTCACAATTTTCCTTTGACTGCAGTTCTTAGCAACTGTTTCACATGAAATCAGGACTCCAATGAATGGTGTGCTAGGTGGGTGATTCACACATTTGGGTGTGTGCGTGCGTGCATGTGTGTGTGTATGCATGTATGTGTGTGTGTATGTGAGAGAGAGAGAGAGATGACGGTTATGCTTTTCTATGATTATTTTATTTATTACAGTCGGGGTTCATTGAAATGATTGGGTACTGAATCGGGTGAATTTTGATAAAAGAGAAAATATTAGTGATCTGCTCTTCATGATCAATTACTAATATGCTGTTTACTTTCCAGGTATGTTGCAGATGCTTCTTGATACCGAATTAGATGTAACACAACAAGACTATGCAAAAACTGCACAGGGGAGTGGAAAAGCCCTGATAAACCTCATAAATGAGGTTCTGGATCAGGCCAAGATTGAATCTGGTAAGCTTGAGCTCGAAGCTGTCCAATTTGATGTACGAGCAGTGTTGGACGATATCTTATCTCTTTTTGCGGGGAAATCCCAAGACAAAGGAATTGAGGTACCCATGATCTTCCTTCATCTTTTACCTTTGGTAAAGTGTACTATACTCCAATGGACTGTGGAAAACCATAGTTATTTGGAGTCATCACAGTCCAATGATGCTAAGGACAGCTTGGGAGAGGGTGTGGGACCACCCATTGGGGTTATGTCCTTTTCTGATGAGTACCACTCTCTCCATTACTGTCCATCATTTCATTGGATAGTGATTACCCTTATGATCTATGAGTACACCATATTCTTTTGAAATTTCATATTGATTCCTTAACCTTATTCATTCCCTATGCCTTTATGCTTATGCTGAAGTGATGAATGTATGTATTGCACTGGTTCTGATCTCTTTCAATCCATGCATGTGCCTTGCTTTCAAACAATTTGGGCCGAGAAGTTAGCAGTATATGTCTCCGATCAGGTCCCAGATATTCTTATAGGAGACCCAGGAAGGTTCCGACAAATCATTACTAATCTTGTTGGGAATTCTGTTAAAGTTAGTACTCTTTTCTTCTCATATTGGATATCCTCATCCTCATATTTCTACAAGGAAGAAATAGTTTTTCCATGTTATTCTCTAGTGAAAATATACTATAATTCAATAGTTTGCATGACATCATCATTCTTTGGTGTCATCATCCCCCGATGAAATGATAGATGTTGATGACCCTAATTGAAGATGGTCATCAACAGATGATTGTGTTGTAGTATATTTTTCTGTAATCTCAAATCATGGAAACAAGTATTTACCTTCTGTTTTTGGAAAGCTTCCTAAAAAACTAAGATTGTAACTTTCTTTGCAGTTCACAGCGAAAGGGCACATCTTTGTCTCCCTGCACCTTGTGGAGGAGGTTGAGAGTTTGATGGAGATCTCCACAGAAGCAGCACCAAATATATTGTCAGGGCCTATAAAGAATGGTCTGATAAACCTCTATAATACATTGAGTGGATATCCTATTGCAGACAAGAGAAGAAGTTGGGAAAACTTTAAGGCATTCAATAGAGAGGGATGCCTATCTCCAAAGACTTGCTCCCAAAGCTCCTTTGATTCCATTAATTTGCTCATTACTGTTGAGGATACAGGTGTTGGAATCCCCAAGGAAGCTCAAGCTAGGGTTTTTACCCCCTTCATGCAAGCTGATAGCTCCACCTCTCGCACCTATGGTGGAACTGGTATTGGTTTAAGTATAAGCAAGTGCCTGGTCGAGCTCATGAATGGGGAAATTGGGTTTGTGAGTGAACCTAATATTGGTTCTTGTTTCTCCTTCACAGCTGTCTTCACAAGAGGCAAAAGCGCTTCAAATGGGTTCAAAGGTTATAAACCCAACCAATCAGATTTGGGGATATTTGAGCTAAAGGGAATGAGGGCATTGGTAGTTGACCCAAGGCCTGTGCGTGCTAAGGTGACAAAGTATCATCTTGAGAGACTAGGACTGCAAGTTGAAATTGCCACTGATTTTGGGCAAGCTCTCTTTACTTTAACCAATGGCTCGAGACCTTTTGAGATGGTCCTTGTTGACAAAGAGGCTTGGCTTCATGGGTCAAATGTGTCTCGCCTTCTGCCTAGGAAGAATGGAAGCCCCCACGTACCAAAATTGTTTCTTTTGGCCACGTCTATGAGCCCGACCGAGATAAGTTCTGCTAAGTCAGCTGGTTGTGCAGAGACAGTAATTGTGAAGCCACTCAGAGCAAGTATGTTGGTTGCCTCTCTGCAAAGAGGTATGGGCTATGGAAGCAAAAGAAACAATTTGAGTCAAGGGCTGGCTATTTCATCATTAAAGAGTTTATTGCAAGGAAAGAAGATTCTTGTTGTGGATGACAATTTGGTGAATCTTAGAGTAGCGGCTGGTGCCTTGAAGAAGTATGGAGCCAGTGTTGCTTGTGCTTCTAGTGGGAAAGCTGCACTGTTGATGCTCAAGCCACCTCATGACTTCAATGCTTGCTTCATGGATGTTCAGATGCCAGAAATGGATGGGTATGTAATAGCCTCTACGAAATCTACTTTGCTAAACACTTACGCTATATAGTGATGTTGTTATTGAGGGAAATATGAGACTTTCTGGATATATTCCTGGCATGTGAATTAGTTCTTTATCCAGGATTTTCTCACATGGTTCTTGCGTAGTATCTACAGTCTGCAGTCTACAGAAGCACTACTCTGCTATTGCCCTTTCTCTCACCTTCTTCCCCCTCCTTCCTCTCTCTCTCTGTATGCATGCTAAACTTTACGTCTGGCCCCATAGAATCTAATATTTATCCTACATTACCTATTTCATTGATACTTATTCGCTTTTATCTTTTATATGTCCTGTTTGTGTGTGTGCGCGCTAAACTTTACGTCTGGGTCCCATAGAATCTAATATTTATCCTACATTACCTATTTCATTGATACTTATTCGCTTTTATCTTTTATATGTGATTTGATAGCTGTTCACTAACAATAATATTCTCATATATTTTTGCCAACTTTTTAGAGTCAAGCAGTAAACTGGTTTAGTCATTTGTGCAGCACATGTGACAACTACCAGTGCATTTTAAATACAGTACAGCATATCCATCATCAGCATTACAAGTTTAAAGTAGATGATATTTGAGTTTCCTTAATGATTCAAAGTAAATCTGTTTTTGATACTTGTATTGAATTCTGATAATTTTGGGTTCAGTTTTGAAGCTACGAGACGTATTAGAGATATGGAACATGAGTTGAATGATAAGATTGAGCATGGAGAAGCATTACCAGATGCAAATGGGAATGTGAGGCGTTGGCATATACCCATATTAGCCATGACAGCTGATGTAATTCAAGCCACACAAGAAGCATGCTCAAGGTGTGGAATGGATGGTTACGTGTCGAAACCATTTGAAGAAGATAAATTATATCGTGAAGTAGCGAGATTCTTCTAATCAATGTCAATGTTCAAAACAAAGATTCTTCTAATCAATGTCACAACAAGTGGCTAAAGAAGGCTCAATTTTGGCCTGGAGGTTCCCGAATTGTTCTGGCTCTTCCTGTGCAGTTCCTAAATGTTAAATTGCAATTGTATGACACAAAGTAAGCTATTCTTTCCACATATTACGTTTTCTCCCCTTGCGCCTTACCACCTTTCTCTTGCCATGTTTTCATTTTGCAGTAACAAAGTGGATCCAAGTTTCCAATATAAATAGATACACAAATATGCATTATAGAATTGGGTTATGTAAGGGTGCTCACACTGCAGAGTAATTTATCATTGTACTCAACAATTTTTGATACTTCTATACCCTTTGTTTGTAAGAGCATTTTTCTAATAAGGGTATTTTTGGTCATTAGGAGGGGTGTGACATCATCCACATGGAGTGTGACATCACCCACATAGATAACACTAGTGTCATTTAATGCTTCATGTGGGTAATGTCACACCTCATGTAGATGACGTCACACCCCTCCTAATTACCAAATATGCCTTTACTAAAAAAAATCCATATACAAAACAAGGGTATATATGTGTCTAAATTTTATTGAGCACAATGATAAATTAGTTCATAGTGTGAGCACCCTAACATAACTGTATAGAATTTATGTAAATATGCACATGTGTTTAGTAGCCAACAAGTGATCTTTACAACGTGGTTCCTCTAATTTTAACACAAAACTTGTTGATCCTTGTTTGAAATTAAAAAGTCCCTTGAAACCAAACTAACCCAAAGGGCTGCTTCTACCTAGATTAGCCTTACCATCCTGTGTGCCAATTTCAGTTTCTCAAAAACTGTTCCTAATCTTGAAATGTTCTGTAGTTGATCAATACTTTTCTTTCTGACCAAATTGTGAAAAAAGAGAAATATCAGGCTAATTTACTAGTCTATATGTATGAATGTCTTGCCTGTATTTATGAAAATTTCTACAAATCTACATACTTATTTGTGTTTATCAAACTTTTGAAGATTCCTATGATCAGAGCCCTTTTACATCCAAACCATGATGTATATAGTGTTTGCTACTTGTTTCAGTGATGGAGGCTCTGGACTCATCGGGAACTATGCTGGAACTAATTCGATTGTACAGTCATATTTCTTGGAGTAGATACCATGCTGTCCGTTGTGTATGAGATATTTAATCTAGCATTCTTTTGCCGTAAAGATCGCTTGTCCGATTCAATGGCTCGAGTCCCCAAGTTGAAAGGGAACCCATTACAGCATAAATCATAATTTGGAAGTTCGATTTTAGAAGATGATGAACTCAGGATTGGACAAAGCTGCAGATGGTCAATGGATGTATATGACTATCATGCTTTATAGAGAAATGATTCAAAGGAAAATCCATCTTATGAAAAAGGATGTGGTGCTTTTTTTCCTTCTGCGCTGATCCTCTGCAAAAAGAAATGTGAGCAATTGAATTATGTATTTGTGAAGCTTCCATTATTTTGTATAGTATTGGTAAAGAAGCCTTATAACTCATGATGCTTTACTTTTTGGTAATTATGTTTCACGGTGATATACATGTACATATAATGAATTGCCAATAGATTCAATTTAGTGGTGATGACTGAATTGAGAAGATGCAATATCTTTCTGGGGTACTGATTTCGGTTCATTTTTTTCTGTATACTGAAAGTGGTGTCTTAGTGTGGTCCATACAGGCAGACAACAGCCTGGTTAACATTAGTTTATGGTGGTGTTGCACCCTGTTCCTTGTTTGAGACAACCCACCTTTTCTATCTGCGAGTTGCATTAAAATCCTGAGTTCATGGACTCTTTCCATCACTGCAACTCACATGGGGTCCTGAGTTCTGTTGCTTTCATCTGAGAAAAACCCATCTCCCTCCCTTCCTCTTTCTCTCTCTCATGTATTATCCTGAATTATAATGCAACAGTTTCCTTAATAAGTTGGCCTGAGAAAAGATTGGTTCATCTCCATATTATTTAAGAAACTAATTACCTATGTATCCAGGACATTTAAGAGAGTTGTTTGAGAGTTAATTCCTAAGATATCATGGGATAAAAAATGGTGGAGCATCCCTAAATCTTTTGCTTAAACGCTTATATGGCGACTTTTTAACCATTGGCACTTAACCTTTCCTTCCTAGATGCAGTTTTTATAGGGCCGAGGCCTTAAAACACGAAGTAAAGAGCCACCTCGAAACTTCCTCGGGAAAATACTTTTGAGCATGGGAAGTTTCTATGATAAGTTTCTATGATGGTTCTAAAATCAATATCCACTACAGGTTATGAAATTTGTAGCTCTAAAAATATTATAAATCCTGCGGATCCATAAACATTTGAAAATAATCGGTCTAGAAAAGGTATTATGAAATTTGTGGCTCTAAAAATAGTATAGACCTTGTCGGATCTATAAACATTTGAAAAGAGTCGGTCTAGATAAGGTTTTAAGAAATTTGTGGCTCTAAAAATAGCATAGATCTTGTGGATCCGTAAACATTTGAAAATGGTTGTCTAGATAAGGTATTATAATATACATTATTTTTAGGGTTTGAAACCTTAATTTTTGTCACAACCATAATGGTCAAAGTTGAGATGACTGATTTAAAGGTTTTCCAATGATAGGACTGCACCCTTAAAGGCCCCTCAACCTTAAGAGCATCATTCTTGGCAAATTCTCATTTACATTTGAAGATCTCCCACCCTTCAAAGATGCACGGTTCAAATTGAAGGCCGTACATTTAAAGATCTCCCACCCTTAAAAGATGCATAATAACGCGTTCAAATTGAAGGCAGTACATTTAAAGATCTCCCACCCTTAAAAGATGCATAATAACGGCGTCAACTGAGTTCAAATCACGGTTCAAATTAAAGGTTCATTGAAGGTTCAAATTGAAGGCAGTAAACAATGCCATATGAGCCATGCTTGAGCAATATTTTTTCCTCTACAAGTTAAAGCCTGCTAATTTAAATATGTACTACAAAAGAAAATACGCTTATCCTTTTCTTGGAACATAAGATTACTCTATTAATCATAAAAGGAAAATACATCATTAAAGTAACATAACAATACTTTATTTCATTAATCATCAAGAAAATGCAATATGCTATGCTACATTAATCTCACCTTAAATTGGAAAGTCATGATATAGTTAGTTTTGATTGGTGTTTCAGACCAACTTGAAAAGTTATGGGGAGTTTTGTGAGCTAATCACAAAGATCTTTGTTTTTGCGTGTCCGATCAACACATTTTTAACCAGAGCTTGCCCTGTCTCTTCGACTCGGTTTGGATATATTTTTTAAGTTTTCTTGCCCAAATTGAAATAGCAAACACTTAAAAGCCCTTGCTCTATTCATGGCTTTTAACTGTGCTTAAGCTGACTACATCCAAGTTTTTAAGGTGGCTACACTCACTGAGCTTTATTGCTTGTTTTTCACCAAATCCAAACATGACTATTTCCACCTGCTTCATTGTTTCACAATAGATTGCCTATTGAGTTAGATACCGATAAATACCCGGATTTCATATTGATGGAGAGATTTTTCTTTTACCTTTGTGCGCCGAAACTCTAAGGTTGCGGATTTTGACCTCAGCTTCTTGATAAACCCATGAAACTCAGTATTTTCTCTACCATTTCTTTTGGAATTTGTTTTACTGAGTCTGAAATAGAATCGTTATCCTTTTCCATCCGAAAGAGCAAATTGCTTTGGCCTTTATATTCCCCATAAGTTTCTTAGCGAGTGCCTCATAAAACTTTAACGAACATGTCACTTGGTATGTTTATTTGTACTTATTGTATCCTATAGTTTCAGAGTCGAGGGTGATTAATATCTTGAAGAAAACGAGAGCATCTCATGCCTCAAAATTCACCAGGAAACATAACCAAAATTGTTTATGAAAGGTTCAAGTTTGAAACCTCTATCCATTGTCTCTCCTGCAGAGAAGCTGGATATCAGGTGATCATTGAATTGTGAGGATCCTATAAGCAAAGTTGGCACATGGTGATTTTTCACATTTCCTCCATTTTCAGAGTTGTTGCCATAGCCGTAGTTAAGGAAGTGATTTCTGAGCTTAATTATGATGAAACTCAGTTGTCCAAGCAGTTAAGGAGATGCTCTAGTCTTTAAAAGAACACTGAACTTGATCCAAGCGGTTAAAACACAAGGGAGTTCTGTCACTTCGTTTGTTCCACTATGGCATGCACCCTTCTAATGTCAATGTTGGGTGCGTCTAAGAGAAGGGTAGACACGCTAAGTAGGGGTAGGAAGGGGCTGGGATGGGGTCGACCCAGATGCGACTAGGTCTAAGTTAGACTTGGACCCGCTCAGGTCCACCTGACCCACCGAGTCAGGCTGGATCTGGCTCTATAAATAGAAAATATAAACTATTGTACATATTTTCTACTATATATTATTGTTACTATTTATATGTAATTTATACTGATATATTCCGGTTGGGGCTAGTCGGGTTGGTGCCAAACTAGATCTGAATTGACCCGATAGGATCCAAGCTGTACTTGGACCCAGACCCATACCCCATTGTGCTCAGGTCAAGCGGACCCAAACCCGACCTGTCGGGTCCTTGTTTGGGTCAATACCCAAACCTAGTTGTGTTGACCCAACCCAATTCCCACCCCTAATGCTAGTTAGTGACGGAGAAAAAGAGGGCGGGAGATGCTATCTACAAATGTAACATGCTGTTGTGGGACCATATTTTACAATTTGCTCCCTCGGACGTTTTGTCAATCCAAAATTTTGAGATCCACTTAAGAATCACCATAAATAAATGCAATTGAGTTTTGAGCTGATAAATGCCTAGAAGACCATCTAAAAATTGAATTGGTCCCTATTTAATACTAGGATGTTCTCCAAGGCACATACAAAACGTGTTTTAAATTCCTTTTTTGGATTGGTAACTAGGTTAAAGAGACTGTGTTGTATAATTTGGAGGGGCTAAAAATAAATTCCTTGTTTTGGATAGAGTTTTCTAGGTTAAAGAGGTCATGTTCTAAAATTTGGCCTAAAAATAACACTTGTATAAAATTTGAGAGGCAAAAGTGAACGGAATAAATGCTCCGCCGATAACACAAAACACGAGGGAAAGGGTGAGAGAAAGGCTTAACATCGAAGAGATATCCAGAGTGAAACGTAACATGGAGACCAAGGATTTAAAAGTCAGATCGATGACCCGAATCGGACATCTCAAAAATCGATTTGTATTGGTGGATCGGCAATTTGGATTGCCAGTTTACTATGCGAGAAAATAGTTTGGATTGCCATTTTACGATGTGGGAAAAATAGCGAACTGGCGAAAAAGAAAAGTGTAAAAACAATGAACCGGCTAAAAACAATCCGGATCGGTAAATCGACGGTGCAGATCTTGTTTTACTATAAAGAATTGTTGTTTTTATGTGCATAATCGGTTCTCTTGTAGATTCGACCATTTTTCTATATATACACATAATTAAAACGGGGTGATTGATTTCTTTATAAAAAAAGAGAGATTCCGTGTCAACCAGACACTTTTCAGATCATTGATAGAGATCAAGGGGGAGATTGAGAGAGGATGAAAGAGCGAAATTTGACATCGTGGAAGGGAGTAGGGCCGGCAACACGCAAGGCCTGCCTTGGCCCTAGCCTAGCCTAGTCTCTATAGAGCCAGCTCAAGCCCACGACCAGACCAAAGAGGCGTTAGTCCAAGCCCAGCCCTAGCCCTATCAGAGCTGAGTTGGGTCGAAACGAGCCGGCCTTAACCCAAATCCAACCTAGTACTACCCTTGAGACGTGGTTGCCCGCGCTAACCCAGCCCTCGATCCACAACTTGTGCCTAGGACCTAATCTTAGGTCGACTGGGCTGACCCATTGCCCCCTAACGGAGGGTAAAGTGAGAGTGAAGAGAGAGAGGAAGCAATGAAAGCGTGGATTTTAAGTCAACGCCAAACAAAACAAATATAAACCATATGGTACCGGAAAATATATTATAACACAACCATTAAAAAATGTGAAAAGTTTATATAGAGTCGACGCTCTAAACGATCACATTTGAGCTCACATTAAAATTTTCACTAGAAGAGGTTGTTTTGATGCCCAAATATCTTTAAATTGATCATCTCCGCATCAAGATGCATGGACATGAGAAAGAAATGGATTTCAAATTTTGAAAATAGTGTAATTTGTAACGCATATTTGGAACGTCAATTTTCAAGATTTTTAAGTTTCCATAGATATGTCGATCTGCATTACTTTTAAAGCTTTAAATTTTATAAATAAATATAAAAATATATTTTACAGCTATCTCAAAGATTTCCAATATTGAAACCAAAGATTTCCAGTATTGAAACCACATTTCTAAACACAATTTGAAATGTAGGCTCTAATTTGATTGTTTAGAACCTAAGCTCTATACAAACCGCACTCAAAAAATCAAGAAAAAGTTTATATAGAGCCGATGCTCTAAACAATCAAATTAGAGCCCACCTTAGAAATTTCACGAGGTTGTTTTGATGTTCAAATATCTTCAAATTACAACAAATTTCGAAGATTTTTAAATTTTTATAGGTAGGCTTGATCTACATCATTTTTTAAGCTTTAAATTTTCTAATTGAGATGAAAATGTGCTTCTAACGCAATCACAAAAATTTTCACTATTTAAACGCTCTTCTTATTGTTTAGAGCCCCATTAAAATCCCCGGATACAAATCAAATGGATCTAGTAGTATCTGGGGCTACCTGAAAAGAGAGAAAAACTAAAAAAGAGAAGGAGAGAGCGACGCGTAGAGAGAGAGAGAAAGCAGGCCCGTCGGACAATATAAAACCCCAATCACCACCACCCATTTCTCTCCCACGCAACCCTGCTTCGGATCTCTCGCTCTTTCTCTCTCCTCTCTCCCTTCCAGTGCTTTTGTGTCCTCTGTCTCTCTCGCTCTCTCTCGTTGTAGCGCAGCACCAGCAAGTGGGCTCGATGGACACGGACGTGGTGGCTCGAGCCTTCGTGGAGCACTACTACTCCACCTTCGACACCAATAGGGCAGGCTTAGCCTCTCTCTACCAGGACAACTCCATGCTCACGTTCGAGGGCCAGAAGGTTCAGGGAGCTCAGAACATTGTCACCAAGCTCACGAGTCTCCCCTTTCAACAGTGCCAGCACTCCATCACCACCATCGATTCCCAGCCATCTGTGCATCCCAACTCGATCATCGTCTTCGTCAGTGGCAACCTCCAGCTGGCAGGGGAGCAGCATGCCCTAAAATTCAGCCAGGTCCGGAAAACCTCGCTCCCCTCTCTAATTCTATGTCTGTGTTTCTTTCTCTAGAATCTCGATGTGTATGTGGCTTTAGGTTTGCTTCTTTGATGTATTACTGTTGTTTTGCTTCATGGATTCTATCCAGGTATCTCTCTCTAGATTCCCTCTCTCTGTGCCAGTGATCATCTAAAGTGAATATTTGAGGTTTTCTCTCTATCTACTTATGTCTCGTGCGAATCTGAACCCCAAACGCACCCTTCAACTGCCGCACACACACACACTCTTTCTCCCTTTTTTACATCCTTTCTTGCCTCTCTATCTCGTTGTGTGTGTTATTTTATTCAGGTTTGGGTTCTTTATATATTTATGTAATTGGAACTTTGATTAGTTGCATAGGGTAATGTCTTTTGTCTTATTGAGATCTGTGATCTTCATCTGAGATTCATTTTAAAGTTCTGAGATGAATATTTGAGGTTCCCTCTGTGTGTGTGCTGGCATGTTATTTTCTGAAGATATGGCTTTACATGTACCATATCCTCTATCATGTATCCTTGATTTGCAGAATACTTTGTGATTATATATTTTAGTTTAATGAGATGGACGGTGTTCATCTAAGATGATCATGTTTGACTGTAGATGATTGGAGGGATCTGGTGAATTAGGGTTGGATTTTGATTTTTGGGTTCAGATCTGACGTGACATGTTTAATTTCTTCTTGGAATAGGTGCAAACAAGTTTTTCAGGGTTCTCTGTTGGTTGTTTGGATTTTGGTTGTTTTTTTTTTTTATAGTGGCATGCTTGTGCATTTGTCATTTGGGGATTAGTTGTTACTTTCTCCAATGACCTTGTTTCTAGTTTCTTCTTCTTTCTTATGTTTTCTCTTAATGTTTTTTTCTTACAATTGTACATGCCTCTTTGTGCCTGTTCTCTCTTGTACATATTGATGTGTACGTCTCATGTGTGCATCATTCATTTGATGATTGTATGGGTGCTTATAATAAATAAACAGGTATTTTTGTCCCTTCAATTGATACGACGTTTATGAACTTAGTATTTTGTTCCTTAACACCTTCATTTTATCCTCATTATAGGAAATGACCCATTTTCCATTTGAAAGGTTCTCTCTCTCTCTCTCTCTCTCTCTCTCTCTACACACACACACACACACACACACACACACACACACACAGCTCTCTCTCTCTCT
>NW_006499436.1:876803-917889 GCF_000471905.2 Amborella trichopoda
TAAGGTTACGTCTCTCTCTCTCTCTCTCTCTCTCTCTCACACACACACACACACACACACACACACACATACACAGAGTCTCTCTTCTCTCTCTCACCCAC
This sequence comes from Amborella trichopoda, assembly GCF_000471905.2. The sequence goes on from NW_006499436.1 coordinate 876,905, forward strand.
ACACACACAAACATTCTCAATTTAGTTAAACGAGCATACTCTACATTTCCTTGAAGGTATAGGTGTTTGTACTGTTTTTACTTCTTGACTTTTGATTTCATGAGTCGATTGTGTGGTACCGGATGCATTCTTCATTGTTTCATATGTTGATTTAAATGCCTATTTACTCGCACCGTGGCTCAAGTGGGGTGGCTCAGCTGAAGTTGGGTTGGTGAAGGATTTGGTTCATTTTTTTTTTTCGAAAGTTTGAATCCAATTCTCTATATGTTGTTTTAAACTGGATTTGCAAATATATCTATGATCCTCTGATGGGACCTCCTTATCTATGAGCAAACCTTGGAAGAATTAATGAGGAGAATATTTGGTACAAGGAGTATAGGTCTATTTATTTGGGATCCGTTTGATTTGTCGTGAATGTAGTGTGTTTATGTGTAAATCCATGGGAACACAAGGAAATTGTTTTGATAGTGAGGATCGTGGGCGAAATAACAAATAATTGTGATATTCTATATAGGAAACAAAATTTTAATATAGGAAACAAAATTTAAATATCGATACATCACAAATGAATGGAACAGAGGCATCTTTCCCTTTTAGTACCTTGCAGAAACATGGGAAATTATTTGAGCAAGAGATGATGTAAAGGCCATTTTTTAGCGCCATACGAATAATTTTTGGACTCCTTTTTGTTTAAAATAGGTGGAATCATCACCTTCCTTTCTTGGATTGTTAGTCGCTGTTAACTCATCTGCCAATGTGATTCCATTTAAGTCTTTTGTATATGTGTATATTGGGAGTCAATAATAGAAGTTGCTCGAATAATCAGTTAATTTGAGTTGCCCACTTTTAAAGAATGTTGGAACAAGAAATCTATGACATGGTTTTTTTCTTTTGATGAAAATGTTGACAGATTATTGTGGAGGATGCTTTAGGGGCCCAAAAGATCGGAAAGTAAATGACATGGATTAGCAATTTGTGATTGATGCATTTGGAAACACGGTAGACTTTCGTTTAATTAGGATTCGAGATAATTTTGCAGCTTCTTAACAACCAGAGGAGCATACATGAGCTGAGATTTATTTATTTTGATTTATATTAGGTGTTGATCTCATTCCTATGAACCAATCCTCTCTATAGTGAGCTGAGTCTGTAGATTCGTGGTTCTTTTATTGTTCTTTGCCTCTTGATGTGCTCATGCTAAATTTTGTGCTTCAAGGTCTCATTTCTTATTTACTGGTAGGGTAAAGTACCATGTTTTGATTGCGAGTTCTTGAGTACAATTTTTGTATTCCTGCTATGGTTTATGATGAATGGATTCCTTGATTTTCGGTCCTTGAAATGTACTTGAAATATGGCCTTTTGTCTAGTTCCATTTGACAACTCTGATTTTATTAGGTATGAGTTCTAGCACAACTTCTGGCAGTCCCCAACGGGATGTTGTGTGGATATGCCTCCATTTTACTACTAGAATTTGGTGTCTCATGCTGAAGTTGCTCTACTTTGTCATGGAAATAGTTGATTAGTGAGATGGGGTTGGGGTCGTGGTGGTAGCACCACTTGTGCCCCTGTTGAGGTGTAGGCTTCCATTCTCACTTAATGCATTAAAAAACTACGAACAATTTAAAAAAAACAGGTAGGGGCTCGTCATCCCCACTGAATTACCCCAAAAAAAAAGTTGATTAGTTGATATATTGTGAAACTTCTTGTTTAAGCGCATGTCCAGAAATTTTCTGGACAGTATTTTTTCATTCTTTGGCCACGACTTGTCTTGGCTTGTTTTTATTCTTTAGTCATTGAGCTGAATTATGGAATTAGTAAATTAACTTGGCTTAAAGGGCGACCTTGTTGAATTTGAGTTTAGTGCTTTAAGTTAATTGTCTCAAAGCTTCAGAATAGTTAATATAGGGAAAATTATCATGCGACATGAATTTCAACTTGGAAGCCACTGCTGAATGTAAAGTTTGAATCTGCACTTTGAAAAGATCAAGGCATGTACTTGTTTTTTCTGTAGGTTGGATCTACTTTAGCACATATTTGGCTCTAGAGAAGATCCTGTAGATGTTCATTGGGGTGAAATTTTCATACATAATGTTTGGTGGTGCACACTTTTGCTTCCAAGTTTATTCCTTTCAACTAGGTAGGGACCCCACATTGACAGGATAATTGTAAATGGGTTGTCTAGTTTGTTGTTCTCTTGAACTTGTAGGCTTGGAATCAGACCTAACCAATGACATGATGGTTTTAGTCTTATTGGCAAAACCAACCAGCCAGATTTTGTTCTTATGATGTTTCTTTTAAATCGGTGAGACTTGGCATATAGGCGAGCATTTTGAGGAAGTCCCGAGTCTTCTATGAGAATCCTAGTTCTTCTATGTTATATGTTATGGCCATGACACATGACATATTGCTGGAGAATTCTAACATATTTAAACCCACACCCTTGTGCAATCCTAGCAAGGGGGTCCTATATGGTTGCAGAATGTGCTAGAAAATAGAAAAACCCATGGCCTTTGTCTTGTCCTTTTTCCACCCTTTATGTTATGGTTTTTTGTTTTCTGGTGAGGAAAACATTTGCGTGAGTGAAATATTTAACAACTGTCCTTTTTCTTTAAGGAGTGGTTTTCCATGTTAATGGATGAATTATCCTATCAGCATATATTTGGGAACTATCATATTAGGGGTTCTTAGAATCATATTGCTTTAGGAATCCAATAAATGTGAATACTTCACTTTAAGCAGTGATTTCAGTTTTTTGCAGCTGAAGTGCTTTTTGTTTTGTGTTTTATTGATCTGAGTACTTTTTGGGTTGTAAACACAGTTTTATGCTATAGAAGAGAGAACATGATTGGGATCAGATTTGTTTATTTCATATATATATTTATTATTTATTTTTCTTACGGGGTTTAGGATGGTGTAGTTGTTTGTATTTGGCTCTATTTTCTTGTTTAAGTTGGATTTAGGATTATGGGTTGAATTCTGGTACAGAAGAGAGGTGTTTTGAGTATCATCGCAAAAGATAAAAAGTGATTGAGTTTGAATTTGCCCATTGAAATTCGAAGGGACAAAGTTTAAACTAAAAAAAAGAAGTTATTTGTTTGTCATATTAAGAACCTTCTTTTTACCTGACTAAATGTATTGAGTTTTGAGACTTGAAATACTCAATAAAGTAACAATCCCTGCTAGGATGGTGTTTTCCCAAGAAATTAGGAATATTTTTAGTCTAATTGGTATGAATATGGGGTGGCTAGATTTATTGCTTTTAAATTTCTGTTTAAATTAATGAATTATCTTAGGCATGTTAATATTAAATATGGCTAACCTTTTTCTGCTGTTTAGCCTTGTCATCCATATTACTCTGTCCCTATTCTAAAAAGTAGATAACATGGATAAGATGATGAATTAACAATCCTGCGTGAAAGAAGACATTGATATGTGCCCTGCCATTTACTGGGGCACAATTGATTTGTGTGAGGACATCTAGGGTTCGGAGATGGAGGTTTGTCCTTCAAATAAAACCAAGTTTCAAAAAATAAAATAAATCCAAGTTAACAAAGTTTTCTCCCTTTTTTCTAGTTATTGAAATAAAGGATTATTGATGCCACCTAATGAATCTCATTATTTGGGCTTTTATACCCAAGTGTTAATTGTCTGGTAGATTCATTGGCTTATTGGCCTAATGGATTGGATCCATCTTTTGCATACCCAATGAACGAAAAGTTGGCCGCCCCATCGCCTAGGCAGACTGTTTTCATAAAATGCCTAGGCGTGGTCAAGGCGTCTGCATTAAGTTGAAAAAGATAAGGCACCCAAGGTGCCCGCCTAGGCTGTGTAAAAGGCAGGCGCCTAGGCGTCGCATTGAAAATATTGTAATTAATTTGTAATTTGCATGTAACAATAATTATTAATTTATTGGTAAACCAAAAGATAGTATGTCGTAATTATTAATTTATTGAAAATGTTTTTTGCATGTAACATTAATTATTAATTTATTGATAAATCAAAAGATATTATTAGTTCATAATTATTAATTTGTCAAAAATATTGTTTGCAGGTAACATTAATTATTAATTTATTGGAAAATCAAAAAATTAATATTAATTTGTAATTACTGATTTATCAAAAAATCCTTTTGCATGTAATAGTAATTAATTTATTGGGAACCCAAAAATATAATTGCGAATATGTGTTTTGCATGTAACATTAATTATTAATTTATTCGGAAGCCAAAAAAAATAATATTAATTTTTAATTACTAATTTATCAAAAATGCCTTTTGCATGTGATAGTAATTAATTTTTTGGGAACCCAAAAATAATAACTACGAAAATGCTTTTTGCATGCAACATTAATTATTAATTTATTAGGAAATATTATTTCGTAATTACTAATTTATCAAAAATGCCTTTTGCATATAATAGTTATTAATTTATTGGGAACCCAAAAATAATAACTACGAAAATGTCTTTGGTATTAACGTTAATTATTAATTTATTGGGAAACCAAAAAAAATAGTATTAATTCATAATTATTAATTTATCGAAAATGCCTTTTTCGTGTGATAGTAATTAATTTATCTGGAACCCAAAAATAATAACTACGAAAATGCTTTTTGCATGTAACATTAATTATTAATTTATTGGGAAACCAAAAAAATAGTATTAAACCGTAATTACTAATTTATGAAAAACACCTTTTGTATGTGATAATAATTAATTTATTGGGAACCCAAAAATAATAACTATGAAAATGCTGTTTGCATTTAACATTAATTGTTAATTTATTGGTAAACCAAAAAAATAGTGTTAATGTGTAATTATTATTATATAGTATACACAATAAATGGGGGAGGTGTGGGGGATCCAACGTTTTTTAAAAAAAAACAACAGTAGCCGCCTATAGGTTTGGGCGGCCGCCTAGGCAGCCACCTTAGCGCCTAGGCAGCCCATAGCCCCCAACGTCTAGGCGGCTACCTCCGCCTTCTTGATACACAATTTTTATACCCAAGACTTAAGGCGGAAGCGGCCACCTAGGTGGTGGGGGTTTGGACCACCTAGGTGGTGGGGGTTTGGACCACCTAGGTGGTGGGGTTTTGGGCCACCTTAGTGCTAAGGCGGGCGCCCAGACCCAAAGGTGGCTAGTATTTTTTTTTTAAAAGATGGATCCTTTACACTTCTCCCCATTTATTGTATATACTATATAATAATAATTACACATTAATATTATTTTTTTGGTTAATCAATAAATTAATAATTAATGTTACATGCAAAAAACATTTTCGTAGTTATTTTGGGGTTCCCAATAAATTAATTACTATCACATTGCAAAAGGCATTTTTGATAAATTAGTAATTACGAATTAATACTATTTTTTTGGTTTCCCAAGAAATTAATGTTACATGCAAAAAAAAATTTCGTAGTTATTTTGGGGTTCCCAATAAATTAATTACTATCACATGCAAAACGCATTTTTGATAAAATAGTAATTACGAATTAATACTATTTTTTTGGTTTTCCAAAAAATTAATAATTAATGTCATGCAAAAAGCATTTTCGTAGTTATTTTTGGGCTCCCAATATCCTATCACAGGCAACAAGCATTTTTGATAAATTAGTAATTGCAAATTAATATTAATTTTTTGGTTTCCCAATGAATTAATATTATACTCAAAAAGCATTTTTGTTGTTATTATTTTTGGGTTCCCAATAAATCAATTACTATCACACGCAAAAGGTATTTTCGATAAATTATGAATTAATATTATTTCTTTGGTTTTTTAATAAATTAATAATTAATGTTACATGCAAAAAGCATTTTCGTAGTTATTATTTTTGGGTTCCCAATAAATTAAATTACTATCACATGCAAAAGAAATTTTCGATAAATTAATAATTACAAATTAATGCCATTTTTTTTTTTGCTCAATAAATTAATGTTACATGTAAAAAACATTTTTGTAGTTATTAATTTTGGGTTACCAATGAATTAATTACTATTACATGCAAAAGGCACTTTTGATAAATTACAAATTAATACTATTTTTTTTATTTCCGAATAAATTAATAATTGATGTTACATGCAAAAAGCATATTCGTAATTGTTATTTTTGGGTTCTCAATAAATTAATTAATGTTACATGCAAAAAGTATTTTTAATAAATTAATAATTAATGCTATCTTTTTTATTATCAATAAATTAATTAATGTTAATTGCAAAAAGTATTTTTGATAAATTAATAATTACGAAATACTATCTTTTGGTTTATTAATAAATTAATAATTATTTTTACATGCAAATTATGATATTTTCAAGGTAATGCCTAGGCGCCCGCCTTTTACACTGCCTAGGTGAGCACCTAGCTTTTCTCGCCTAATATAGACCGCCTTGACCACACTTAGGTGTTTTATGAAAAATTCCGCCTAGGTGGCCGGGCGGCCGACTTTTCATTCATTGCACGGGATGTCATCATAAGCAGCTCCTTGAGAACCTTTGGACGTGTTTGTTTTGGTGGAACTTTTGGGTAGTGGGAGACCCAAGTTCCACCAAAAATCTCCCATGTTTGCAGCATCCCCGTTGAAGCCACAAGATAAATTTAATGTCAAATGGAGTGTGTTTTCGGAAGCCGCTCCCTGAATGCTAGACAATGGAAACACGCCCTTTAGATCGCAGTTTGAATGTTTGGTTTGATCTAGTGGTCCGAAGTGGGATGATAAATGAACATTTGTTAGCTGTATGCCCTTGGTCTGGTTTGACCAAGTCTAACTGGTCAAACCATGTCAATGATCATAGGGTTCTAATTTTGCTAGTGTGTAGGTAGCAACACTTTTATCCTGTGGCATGAGCCTAGTTGCCTGAGTGCTTTTGGGTTGAAGAAGTCGTGCTTCGTAAAACCTGTTTTTCTTTTTTTTTTTTTTTTTGGTAATTAACCTTTATTGAAAAACTGTGAAAGATAGTTTGAAAGGAGACCAAGCTTTCTGGATTATGCCACCCTCTTAAAGGTGAGCGTCATCTCATGTCACAAACATTTGCATTGGTTGTGAAATACACTTGGCGAAAAGATATACATCTAGACATAAGTCAAACATCTCCTCAAAGATCGTAGATCAGCGGCTCGGAGGTCGCACCTTCTTTGCATGGTTTCCATTGACATTGAAGCAAACACCCTCTACTATCATTGCTCTCTTTGCCCAATCAATACAAAGCCTAATATATCTGTGATAAAAGCCTGGGCATCTGAATAAGAGGAATCACAAGCACCAACTGGCCCTGAGTAGGACAATAACGAAAATTCTCCACAAGCTCTCAGAATGCGCCCCCACAAATCCCCCACGAGCTCTGAGAATGCACCCCCACCTACCCCCTATGGGCTCTGAGAGTGGTTCCCCACAAATCCTCTATCATCTCTTTGTGTTCCTTCTAATGACATTAAAGCAAATCTCCCTCTAGTATCATCGGTGTCTTTGCCTAACTAATACAAAGCTTGATGTCTGTGATAAAAGCCTGAGCATCTGCATAAGAGGAATCACAAATACCAAATGGCCCTGAGTAGAACAATCATGAAAATCCCCCACCAGCTCTGAGATTGCCTCCCCACAAGTCCCCTGTAAGTTCTGAGGATGTGCCCCCACTAATCCCCTATTACCGCTGAGAATGCCTCCCCACAAATCCTCAATCATCTCAGAGAGTGCCCCAAATATTTTGGAGAACCTAGATTTTATGAAATGGTTTAAGAAGGTTTGGTTTCTTTATGAGGTGGATGTTGGGGTTTCTAGAGTTTTTGCAAAAAACTACTCAATGGAATTCAAGTGGATGGGATATTGTTTTTTATTCGAAGTATTAAAGAGAATAACTAGGAAATTTGGTGGTGATCACTGTGTGGCATGGAGGTGGAAATGATATGTTGGAAGTGAAAGACTGAAGGATCTAGAGGAGCCAAGTGTAAGACCAAAGTATTTTAGGACATGTTGAGGTAGGAAGAAATTCATTTTGTCAAAATATATGATGGAAGGTGCTTTAAATAAGTGCGTACAAATACAAGGTTTTACGATGAGATCCTAGAGTGTGTAGATGGAATTATACTTGGTAGTTGAAGTTGGATTCTCTGAAAAGTTAAAAAAGGTTAAAAACAGTAAGGCAACTCTTTGGATATGTGGAATTTGTGACAGTTCCATTAAGAGTAGTTTGTGTGGATCAAATAAGTGAGTACTTTTTAATTAGTGTAAGGACTGCCACTTAACAGTAGTTTTTTTGTACAGTTGCAGGTCGTTTGGGTGCAGTCTGAGTTTCATGGACTGCAACACAAATGTTGACGTCCAACACAAGTCAAAAAGTAATACTTCAGTCATAAAAGCTGATATGATAGGGCATCTCTGTGCGCTTACATAAAATAAGACTTCTTAATATTATACAATAAAGTTTTCTTATTTTTTACATATGCATGTGCTTGGTGGAGTGGGAGCATGCGGAACACCAGAGTCTAGAGCTGTAGAGACATGTCAAAATATCGATACCATATGACAGGTGAAAGTGTAGGACAGTTGGGAAGTTGAGGGGTATCCCTTGCAAAGAACCCAAGGCTTTGATTTCCCTGCAAAAAAAGAGAAGGCTTTTGGATGTTGCGATAGTCACTGAGTTTGTATTCATGCTAATTTAGCTAAATAAATTCTGTCCCTTTGATGATTACTAATGCTATTTTTTTTTTTTTTTTGGGTGGTTCAGCAGTAATATTAGATATTCTGCCTCAAACTTATTAGATCGAGCACCAGTGATTTTGTATCCGGTCAAAATCTTGGCTAATGATCGAAGTGGGCAGCTTCAGTAGACCCATAGATCATGGAACAAATACGGGCCTCACTTGAGTTCAATGTGTTTGCGGTATAAGACCTTAGGAACTTCAGAAAAGCTGATTCGGATTGCTGTTTGGTCCAGTGCTGTGGGAGATTCCATTTTTTAAATTATGGTTTGGGTTATCTTAGTCACTGTTTCCTGTTTTGAGAGAAGTTTAGCAAATTTTTGTTACTTCAGTTTGGTTCCGATCATTTTTGTATTTGTGGATTCCCTAATAAAATGTGGCTGTCAAAATGACAAAAATTATTTTTATCTATAAAACGAAGTTACTATGGTTAAGTTGGATGTCTTTCAGTTTATTTTGATGGGTTCCTTTCTTTTCTGCGTCCTACGTTAGGTTGTTGGACACAATTTTTTTGGTGCTCTTTATATTTGCTTATTTCCATTTCTCGGTTTTGCAGATGTTCCATTTGCTCCAGACACCTCAGAACAGTTACTATGTGTTGAATGACATATTCCGGCTTAATTATGCGTGATTCATTCACAAATTTGGGATAGATTTTTGGGACTATTTGGTGAGTGGGGGCTGCATCTGTGTCTACCTCAAATGATTATTACTGTTTATTTCCTCTTTTGTGGTTTTGAATATTGGGTTTCTCTTGTTGCGATTTGGTTCCTATCAAACTATCTGGGAGTGGGATCAAGATGTCTGCTTTTTGTTTGTTCTTAATATGGGATGAACAATTAGATTTGGAAAGATGGTTTGGTGTCCATTGAAATTTCCTTCTATGGATTAGTGTCTTTGATTCTAGCTTCTTCCCCTTAGTGTTGGGGGACTATTTTTTATGAAATTTCTTTTGAGTGTCTTTCAAATTCAACATAAATTTAGATATTGGGTTATGGTCTCTCTTCTCATCTCTGAGTGCTCTTACCTGTGCAATGGGTCCTCAATTCCCTTCTTACATATTAGTTTGTTGAAGGTAAGGGAGTGGTAACTGGTGTGTGAGATATGAAATCGATCTTTTTTTATTAACTTACAAAAATTGATTCTTTTGATTGTATTTGTTTATTTTTTATATGACTGTTTGCAGCAAAATGCACCAACGTGCTTTTCTGAATTTGAAATTTAAACCAAATTGTACAGAAAATATTTCATTTGAAGGAAAATTGTGCTGTGATCCGGCGGACAAAAACTGTACCAATTGTCTCATGGGTAGAACACCTAATTAGGGAAATATGTTTGTTCCCCAAACTGTCAAATATTTTCCTTTTTAGATCAATTCTTAAAGAATGTTCAGGGTTGGATCTACGAAAAAAAATGTTCCAAATAAATCCGTGCTCTAAGAATCGACTTTCGACTGCCGCCACTTATTTGGTGGAGAATAAGATTTTAAGGGTTTTAAGAGGCAAGCATTAATCTTGAAAATAAGATTCGAGCGTTTTAAGATGTCAGAATTAATTTTGACCATTGGATGTGAAATTGGGCTGTTAAATTTTTTCTATTAGTTAGGCTCAAAGTTCAAAAGTTATTGTTTTTTAAAAATTGAGTACCCAAGCAGCCAAATTTTGGATCACCTCCTTATACCAAATGTAAATACTAACATTTGGATCACCTCTTTATACCAAACGTAAATACTAGCAAGGTATACGGTTCCATTTAAAAAAGGTTAAACTTCTTGTTGTCCCCACGAGACAAACTCCTTGATAGGGCAATTAATCTTGACAGCTAGATGTCCTCGTATGGCTGTGACATTTTAATGGTAGCGAAATGCACCGTCGTATTTATATTGTTGGCCATCTTTTACAGTATTGATTCGGGGACTACAGGAAACCTATCCCTCTTCTAAGATGTGACAATTAGATTGGGAGGTACCGTGGCCGCACCCTATCCCTCTTCTAAGATGTGACAATTAGATTGGGAGGTACCGTGGCCGCACCCTCTATCTTAGAAAGGTTGTGGTTTGTATGGAGCTGAGGCTCTAAACAATCAAAGTAAAGCGCACTTTCAAATAGTATCGAGAAATGTAGTTTCAATATTGGAAAATTTTATGATAATTTTAAAATATATTTTTATCTTTAATTATAAAATTTAAAGCCTCCAAAATAGTCCGAACAGATCTATGAAAATCTTGAAAATTAACGGTCCAAAAAACAACATTACAAAATCCATTATTTCCAAAACTTGAAATCTATGCATTTTGATGTCGAGATGATCAATTTGAGGATATTTGGCCATCAAAAACAACTGCTTCTAGTGAAATTTTTGAGACGGGCTTTAATTTGATTGAGGATATTTGGGCATCAAAACAACATTTTTTTCCTTTTAGAAATCGCTCACAAAACACCGGTTCACCCTGAACTTTTGAAGGGCACTAATGGGGTGTATTAGGTGTGATTAAGTAATCGGGTGGAGAAAAATGGACCATAGAGGTAATCCCTGAGAACCGTTTAAATCTGTTTGGATATGTTTCAATGTAAGTTGATTGTGTATTTGAATAAAGGATGGTGTAGCATCCACATATGGTGGACGCTTGAAGGGTGCACAAGCAATATAATATGGCATAATGTATAAAACGATAAAATATGTTTTGAACAAGAAAGTTAACTAAAATGCCTTAAAATTAAAATAAAGTAAAATACAAAACTTCTTTGTGTGCATGTTTCATCTGAGCCGTTGGAAGTGAGCTTGTGCACTATTGTAATATGCACATAATGTATATGGGAGACTTTTCCTTTGAATAAATAGATGAAGGGCAATGGATAATTAGCAAGTCTTTATTTTTGGATAATTTTGAAAGCACTTTTTGCTAAATGTGAATTTGGGTACATATCTATAGCATAGACCGGCATGGAAATTCATAAACATGTTCATGCAAATGAAAATTGAAGTTTATTTATTTTTTATTTTTACTTAGGGATAAGAAGAGATAAGTTTAGAAGGCCTAGTTGGGTGCGTGATGGAGTTCTGGTTTGGCAAATTGCCAGACGTGCGGTGGCGGGGAGATCCGAAAGGAAAAGGATAGGCGTACCTTTGATGGTGTCAGCCTATCAGATGATCGTTTGTTTAATAATGTCAAACGTACAATCTGGTAGTGGTTCTCAATCACCAAGGAGGGTTGGGGTGTATCCCACGCAGAAGTTATGCTCAATTTGCAAAACTTATTCCTACCTGGGAAAGTGAAGACGAGACCCAAATGCTTCTGGTCTCCTTCGGAACTTGGTCGATTTAAGCTTAATTTCAATGGAAGCTTGTTAGGCAACCTTGGGGCAGCTGGTATTGGCGGCGTTTTACGCAATGAGCAAGGAGTGGTCATTTTCTTCATTGGGGGTCCATTAGGCTCTACCACAGCTAACCATGCGGAACTTGCCTCCTTGCTGCAAGGGATAAGTTGTTTATCTCTAGCAACATTGGCAATAGTTGTATCTTTGAAGGGGGATTCTTTAAATGTTATTGGTTGGTGCAACAAGGAGTTACACATCCTGTGGAAATTGCAGTCAATCTGGCTGGAAATTTTGGACCACTCTGCCCTTGTCTGTTTCTTTCTCTCATGTTTTTTCGGCTAGAAATTTTTGACCTCTCTGCCCCCTGTCTGTTTCTTTCTCTCATGTTATGCTCTTGCGGATTCCCTCGCTAAGGGTGGTGCGTCTTTGCCTTCCCTTGTGGTCTCTAATGATGTAATCTCTTTCGTTTAGTATGATATAATAAAATTTGGAATGTTCGTCAAAAAAAAATAACATAGATAAATAAGGTAAAGATCTTTTGGTTTATGAAATAATAAGCAATCGTTATCTTTTACTCTAATGTGGAAGTTAGCTACAGAGAAAATACAGATGGAATTTGAGAGAGAGAAAAAGTGAGAGAAAATAGAGAGAGAAGAGAGAAAAATAGGGAGGGGAGGAAAAAACATGGAAGAGAGAGAAAAAGTTATTTTGGAGGGTTTTATTTATTGTGAGTTTTTTTATTTGTTTATTTTTTTCCTAAAAATCTATTTAAAGGGAAGAGGTCCTCATTGTAAAAAGATCAGAGAATGATTAGTGAGAGTTTAATGAAGTTAATATTGTGATAAGATTTTTTGGGATGGATTCTCTTGCATATCTAGTTTTTTGAGTGGATTCCTTGATAGATCAGGTGGATTCCTTTGGAGACCGTGAGAGGGGTATATTCTCTCGTTGAGGGAACGTATATTCTCTTGTTGGGGTGGATTCCCTTTCAGATCCTGAGAGAGGGTATATTCTCTCGTTGGATGGATTCTCTTTCAGACTCTAAGAGTGAGTATAATCTCTCATCCTTTGTTTAATTTTTATTATAATTATTTTTTCTCCTAGCATGTATTAGAGCTCTAAGATCCCTGATCTAGTTATGGACAACTTTGATCAAAGATTTGATAGAATAAAAAAAGACCTAGTAGAGAGTATTTGCAAAGTAGTAAAACAATGTCTATGCGAAATATTTCATAAATTGCAATTGGAGCGAGAGGAACAAGAATCTGAAGAGGTAGATCTCAATACAATAAACGTGCGGATAACCCAATGTGCAAGAAGAATATGAAGATGTAGATCTTGATACAAAAGGGGACGCCAATAACCCAGATGTTTAAGAAATTTCAATTATCAATGGTAAAAAAAATAAATAAATTTTGATAATCAATGACGAAGAAGAAAATATGTGTAATGCAATATTTGAAATCCAACCAAGTGAGTTTAAAGGAGAAATCAAGATTGAACTTGAGATCTATGTGTTCTACTTCTTCGAGATAAGTAGTGAAGCATTCGATGAATTGGCTTAATGAAGAAATTGAAAGAACGAGATCTCGAGATAAGCATGAAGCATTCCATGAACTGGCTTAATGAAGAAAGTGAAGGAAAAATACCGAGGCGCATGGTGATAGACTATATCATCAATTAGTAAATGGTGATTGATTAGCTTTGGCTTCAAGCTCAATGCAAATAAAAATTGAAGTTTATTTATTTTTTATTTTTAATTAGGGATAAGAAGAGAGAAGTTAAGAGCACCTAATTTGGAGCGTAATACCTTTTGGGAAGCTCTATCTTAGATAATAACATAGATAAGGTAAAATCTTTTGGTTTAGGAAATAATAAGTGGTAGTTATCTTTTATTCTAATGTGGAAGTTAGAAAGAGAGAAAATAGGGATGATGGTGAGAGAGAGAGCGAGAAAATAGAGAGATGAAGAGAGAGAAAATAAGGAGGGGAAGAAAAAATATGAAAGAGAGAGAAAGTTATTTTGGTGGGTTTTATTTATGGGCGCAGTGGGCATACGGATGCTATAGCGGTAAGGTGCACCTTCAAATTTTATCATGGTATATGATTTTGATGTAAATGTTCTTAGGATTATCTCAAGATCTATTTTTATATCTAATTATAAAATTTTAAATTTAAAAAATGGTTAAAATCAAGTAGATCTATAAACATATGAAAATCTTGAAAATGGACGATGTAGATAATATGTTGCAAAATGAACTATTTGTGAGACTTAAAATGTTTTTATTTTTCATGATCATACATCTCAATGTCAAGATGATCAATCAAAGGGTTTTTAAACATTAAAACTACTTTTTCCAATGGATTTTGTAGGTGCATCCGTAGTGGTACATTATAAGGTTGCATACTTATATACTTTTTTCCTTTATGTCTAGTGGGTTATTTATTTATTTATTTATTTCTCTAAAGTCTATTTAAATGAAAGAGGTCCATCATTCTAAAGAGATCAGATAATGATAAAATACGAGTGGAATAAAGTTAATATTGTGATAAAATCTTTTTGGGATAGATCCTTTGCCAATCTTGTTTTTGGGATGGATTCCCTTGCAGACTGGGTGGATTCCCACCCTAAGAGAGGGTATATTTTCTCATTGAGGGTATAATATGTAAATAGCAAAATTGTCGTTGAGGGTATAATCTGCAAATAGGAAAATTATAGAATTGAAGATCTTGAAAGATTCTATGCTCTAGTGAGAGCAAATTGTAGATATGTGCCTCAGGTAGAACCCTATCTAGGAGTTTTTAGTGGACCAAATTTTCGGGATACAAATAATGTTGTGACTTAAGGCGATTGCAACAAATGAATTTCCGAACACGCATTCAAACCATACCCATCTAATTAAAGGGTATGGTTTGTATAAGGTTGAGGCTCTTAACAATAGTAAGGTGTACCTCTAAATAGTATTAAAAGATAATTTTTAAATAGCAAAATTTTTTGTAATAGCCAGAAAATTTATTTTCAGATCTAATTATAAAATTTAAAGCTTCAAAATAGTGTAGATTGAGCAAATATATAAACATTTGACAATATTGAAAATTAACGACCTAGATAATGCATTACACGAAGTATTATTTCTCAAAATTAAACTCCATTTTTTTCACATCTATACATCTTGAGATCGAGATGATCAATTTGATAGTTTTTCAACATCAGAATAGCTTCGTCTAATGAATTTTTTAGGCACATTTGATTGTTTTGGCCCTCAACCTTAGATAAACTTTTTCCATATTTTTAAAAAATAGTAATGTGAAAAGAAAGTTAACTAGTGCAAGGAGAAAAAAATAAAGGATAAGGGAGAAAAAAACAATTGATCTTCTGAAACCGGGGAATAATCAAGAACAAATAAGACTCATCAATCTATCTCATAGAGATTCCCATTAGCTAGCTCGCTATATCATTTACATTGGTTTGAGCATAGGACATGCCATAACTGCACGTTTTGGACAGATGAAAATGTATATTGATGAAATAGTCATACATATCAAAAATCAATGAAGTGCTTAAACCAACTAATCTATCAAAAAAAATGGTTGCTTTTAAAAGCTTAATCACTTTGGTACCTCCTCAATTTTTATGTCAAAAAATACGCAAACCACCCTGGTTTCGGTGCAGACACCATGACCTGATCGAAGGAACTGTAACAAACTAAAATACTCTGAAACAAGCACCATAGGACCTGTACCCTAGCACGTAGATCTCCTAGTAAAGTCTATTGTAAGACCCAACCCTCAATTCAGAACTTTGGGAGACCCCTAGATATGCTGGAATTGGCCTCGAGGCAAGAAAAAATTTGAAATAAACAGTCCAAGAAGGAAAAATATTCAGTCTAGAAGCAGTTCTACCAAAGGTAGCGTCAATGCAAGGTTTGGCCTCATCAAAATATCATGACTACAATGAAACTATCATTGACAACCTTAACAATAGCGTTCAATGACAGTGGCTCAATCACGCAACTGGCACATCAACTGACACCTTGGAATGCAGACATAGAAAATCATTAGCACTAGCGCTAACGCCAGTCTTAATAATGTCGATCCCTGATTGATTGAAATTGCCGCCAATCGATATGCAAACTGAACTGAAAAGAAACTATCATTACAATAATGAGGGCAATACTGTCGTCAACAACCATTCTAGATTGGCCAAAATCACCGCCCATTGTCAAACCTCAAGATAGCCAGATAGCAGTGGAAAGTAACCATCATTACGGTGTTAACTGCGTCAACATGGGTTATACTAGCGTTTTAGCCAGATTTCAACTAGCAGGTACTAGTAGTAGTGTCAACACTACTATCAATATTGTTGCCTAGCTGACACACCATCGTCTAAAATCATGTCAACCACAAAATTAGAGATCGTATCTTTTGCAAGCCGTGATCATAACAAATCAATGATAGTGGCGTTGAGGAGACCAATAGTGGCATTTGCATAAACGGTTCATATTTGATCCCAGATTTTGGATGGTGATTAAGGTGGACATATGTTTATAAATTGGGGTTGAACCCCCCATTTAGGACCGAGAATCGAACATTAAGCACGGATTCTGTCGAACCGAATCCAGACCTTGCCTAAACCCGCATTAACCCTGGACTGTTAGGCCATAACTTCGACCTAACACACCCGAACCTCAATACTTCGCATACCCAGACCCTCTGTTCTATCAACCCGCAACTAGGCTCAAGGAAAATCATGCACTCATACTGACTCTAAACCAGCATTGAGCCTGGGGTGCTAGGGTTGGGGTTCTGGCTACAGATACACACTTGCTGTCCTTCCTCATTTCTTTAACTTCAGTTCTATTTTGAAAACCAATTCCAAATCCCTTCCCCATTTCGGACCCCGGTTTCAAAACTCTCTTACGGACTTCTAATTCCAACCATGTTTGGAGCCGGCATTCCGGCAATCTGAGTAAGGGCAGTCCTGTGGCCTGTCTCTCGCCTGAGTTGTAATTTAACGGGACCCATTTCCCTACCGAACCCCTTACTAACGAGTTTACGCTCGAAAACTAGGCGGAGGGCCATGTTTCCTGCCAAAATGTTCAAGTATAAATAGTATGGCACCACCATAGGACTCGTTAAGCTTCTAACATAGTAGAATGATTGAAGTGACCATCCAGACTCTGTCTCGAAGGGGCACCATCAGGTGGAAGTCGGTCTCTATTGTTTTGGGGCTTTTTTAGTGTTGTTTAGGTCTGGAACACTCAAACGAGGTTGATACTGGTGTTAGCACCACTACCAATACCATATGACCTTACTCCTTCCTTAATTGTTTCTTCATTCTGGCTCTAGTTTCTACAATTTTGGAAATCTTAGGGGAATCTTGGCCGACAGGGCATGTAGTAGTGTTGACGCTACTACTGGCTGCATCAAGGCCCCGAGGCCCCAAGGACCCCACCTTTTTCCTTAGACTGCTTGGGCTGCTCTGGTTTCTGTTTTGGGTTGCGGAAGTGCCTACTCTAATGTTAGTGGAACTTGTGTTGGTACTGGCACTGCTCTCATTGTTGTGAAGAACCCTCGAGTTCAAACAATGAGGTCCGGACACTGCGAGACCATGGTTGTTGTCAATGCAATCAGTGGTAGCGTTGGAACCTTTTTCTTTCCGGGCCCCTGCTTTTTATTCCTGCTTTGCCATGGATTGTGAGGGGCTAACTTGATGCTCAGGGCAATATCACTGACGTGACCACTGCCCACGTTGATACCCAAATCCCTCCGTTATGTTAGGTGCATTTTGACATCAGTGAGGCCACTACTAGCGTTCACCATGACATCACCCTCGTTGGCCCCAAAGACCCCATATTTTTTCAGTAGCCACCTCTGTTTTTCATTTTCTCCATATAACTAAAATAAAAAACACTTTCAAAGACCACCCAAGCCCTCGCCTAACTGTGCTTCGAGTGAGCCATCCGGGCGCATCCACTTGTCAACGACCCTACCTCACACTCACCCTTTTCACTTGACCTCTCAAGGGTACCCCACCTCTTCATTGAGACTGCGCCTTCAAATCGGACCCTCGACTCGAGGCGCACATCACTAGGCACTAGTCGTACCCTGCGCTCACTACCTAGACTCCTTGGGGCACCTCGCCCCTCCATCTAGACCGCACTTTTATCGGCCTACCGAATTGAAGCCCGCTTCACCCAACACAAATTGTGCCCATGCTCACTTTACTGTTTGTGCACTATTAGTCTGCTTAATACACTTATCACACATGTAGGTGCGATGACTTATACACTTTCCCACATTCGCTCTGCATGGGTGAAACATTTTTTTTTCAAAATTGTTTTTGAAATCCCTGTATCTCGCCTTGAGTCTCTCAGAGTAGACACCTAGTTCATAGAGGAAGGGTAGTAGGGAGAGCAGGTCCTCATTAGGAGTACACCCAGCCTTTAAGAGCACCCCACAATACTTTGACCTCATAGTTGCTATAAGAGTGATTCACACGAAAGGTGGGCATACCTACATCCCACCTCATTTCAAAAGTTCACACTTAGCTTGGAACCCTAGACCTCGACTTGACTTATTAAGAGTCTAGGGTTTACCTAGTTATTTCACTTGACTTTGTGTGCTTAGATTAGCAAGATGTTCTTCGACCTGGACCGAATGTCGAGCGGCTTAGACTCTGAGTTCCTCGCTTCATCTCGACACAGGCTGGAGGCATCGACCAGACGATCAGGGATGCAGTATGCTGCCATCCCTAAAGTGACCTCAACAAAACAACATAAGTGCCCTTGTGAAAAAGATATTTACATAAATAACCCTTATTGTTCATCATTTCAAATATTGAATAAGCTATTTATTATTTGGGGGTACTTCTACCATTCCATTAAAGCCTTTTTGAGTCTATAAATTTCAAAGTGTCCCTAACAATTTTGGGTTCCTAACACTGAACATGGTCAATCCAAGAATTTAATCTTTCTTAATAAAAAACATTAATAAAGCCTGTTATTTGTAATCTTTTAATCCCATAAGTAGTTTTATAATAAGTTTCAACCTTTAATTGATATTTTGTAATAGTATAAATAAAAAAATAATGGAGGGCCTACATATAAAGTCTGGCACGGGGATTTTGGCCAAGGATGTAGTTTTTGTAAGGCCTAGATTGTATGAAAAAAACGGAAGCTTCATAATGAAACCTTGTCCAGAAAATACTTTCAAAAAGGAAAATCTATATGATGGCTCTAAAATCAATTTCCACCATCGATTATGATATTTGTAGCTCAAAAAATAATACAGATCTTGTAGATCTGTAAACACTTGAAAATGGATGGTCTAGAATATGTTGTAATATATACTAATTTTTAGAGCTTAAAATCTTAATTTTTTTCACAACCATAATGGCCAAGGTCAAGATGATCGATTTGAAGGTTTTTCGATACCAAGAGTACTTTTTTGTGTGAATTCTGAGGTGGGGCTTAACTTATTTTGATAGTGTTGCATTCCAATCAAAATATATTCCTCTAATTTCCCCTTTTTTTTAAATTGAAAAAAGTTTATATAAAGTTGACACGTTGTATTGTAGAATTAATGTGCACCTCAAAAATTTATCAAAAAATACTCTTTTGACGTTCGAAAACCATCTAATTGATCATCTAGACATCAATATGTATGGATATAGAAAAAAAGATTTTGAGTCTTAAAAATAATAAATCTTAGATCATATTATATGGAATGCTTATTTTCAAGATTTTTATATAGAACAATTGTCTGCTGAGGGCTGGACCGCATTTCTACAATATGCGATTCAAAGATATAAAGCATCCATCTTAAAGATGGATGCAAATAGGGGGTTCATCTAAAAACAATTGTAACTAACAGTCCAAATGTTTTTTTAATATAATTATTATTTTTAGTTTTCATAATTTATTTATTTTTCATATTCATGATCTCCATGTTAAAGAAAATATATTCTCTAAAAATTAGGATCAAATTTTATAATTAAATATAAAAATAAGGGGAATGATCCAATGTATTTTACATACACCATAATAGGATCTATCTAGGGGTGGCCATGAGTTGGGTATGGGTTGGGTTCGGCTAGACCTGAACCCGGACCGTACCCGTAGGGTCTCGTGTCCATTGTCACCCTCAATTTGAGTTTTTTCCTTTTCTTTTTTTTTACCCCTTTTTTACCCATATTATTGGTAACGTGGTCACAACAATCCGCTATTAGATTTCAAGCCATGTGATTTATAGTTTAATAGCTAAAGATGATTACTAGTTCTAATTATATACGATATTTAATACATCAAAATGAATGGGGTTTAAAGTAAAATATTTTATCTCTAACCGTTTACGGGTACGGGTTCGATCCAGCAGGACCCGAACCTGGATCCATATAGTGCTCTTGGACCTGGACCCATATAGTATTCTTGGACACGGACCCAATCCGCTGGGTCCAAATGCTAGACCCATACCCAATCCGTGACAGGTGTATTCGGCGGGTCCCGGGTCGAGTCAGGGTCCATTGCCAACTTAGATCTATCTAAATTTTCGATGGTTCATTCTAATGATCTACGGATCTTGAAATTGGTTACTTAGTGGAACGTCTGAATGGTTTTTAAGCTATTGTTTTGATACTTTTGCGCCCGTCTCTCTTCCCCTTTAAACCCGCTCACATTCCTGTTCCACCCTTGTCTCTCTCTAAAGCTCTTCCCCGTCCTCTTGTCTGCAACGTTCCTCACAATCTGGTTTTACATAGCATTCATCCTTGTAGTGCCCCTTTCTAGAAAAAACTGTGTATTCGATGATGCTTAGAGCTTCAAAATTATGAAAATCTCTCAATTTCATCCTCAAGAGTATGATATCCCTTTCCAAGATGGAGGCCCAATTAGAAACTCCATGGAGACCAGATGATTCCTAGTGCGTGGAAGAAATGGCCGAGAGAGAGAGAGATTGTGGTTTTGCGGTTGGGCTGCTCTGGCACTCTTCATACGCCTGCTTCTCAATCCCATTTCTCTTTCCTTCACCTCTCGTCCTGAGATTGCATCCCCTCTCACTAGTATCCGTCGATGTGAGTTCACCCTTAATATTCCCTCTCTCTCTCTCTACGTTTGCATCTTTTTTCTCTTTCTAGATGGGCCTCACTCTATTGCGATTCCTATGTTCCACACACAACGGCTCTAATCCCCTGAAGCTTTATTTCATTTTCTAAATCCTTATTTGACCAGATTTGTAGTCTTAATGATAAGTTTTGGGAAATCACGGAATGGAACTGGTGTTGTTTTTTGTGCTGATTTCTGTCTTCGCATTTTGAGCTGTTTTCTGAGATCTGAAATTTTTGGGTTTTGTTTTTTGTTTAACGTTTTTATTCTGCATAATGTTTATGAGATTGCACTTTCTTGCAAATTAGTAGCATTGCTCTCTCTCTTTCTGTCTCTCTCTATATCTGTAACTGTCTCTACTCTCTTAACTGTCTATCTGCCTATCTTGATACAGAGTCAAATTTGAGAACTTTTATATTTCTGAGCTATTTTCCTGAGCTCGAAACCAATTCAACTGACTCTCTTTATTTGCTCCTCTGCTATGCCTTTACACTGTCTCTAGTTTATATGGTTCTGCATTTACCATTTCTCATGGATTTACCTTATTTCTTTTCTGCGATGGGAAACTGAAGTGGGCAAGAAAAAGTATTTCATTGTTGGATAGTTAAGTAAAAACCTTGTGAACATTGATCCATGGATGCTTCAGCATTCTACTATGCTTAAGTATTCAATGCAGGGTTATGTTGTAGAGGGAATCGATTTTCAGGCTTTTACTTGTCTTAGGACTTATTCTCAGTTTGCAAGAATACATCGAACAAATTTAAAATGATTTTGATTATACATGGTGCAAACTTACAATGGCTTTGAAGCTTTGATTATAAAAAAAAAAATTCCCTTTTAGTGGCTACTACAAAAACATCAGTTATTTTAAGTGTATCATCAATAAATTGATCATATTAACATATACAAGGTGGGAATGAATTTCAATCTCACACCTCTAACAATCCTCTTGGTCTATGTAGTTTTTCATTTGGGGCTAGTTTCACTACCCATCATTTTTGTTATGCATCCAACATATTATTTAATGCTATCTCATCAATGTTCAGAAGCTGTGATAGTGTGATTAATGATCCAAAATCCATTCAGGCGGCACTAATTTGGTGTGTTGGGCATGATTACTAATTAGTGGTGGCAGAACTAGCTCCCTTTTGCATTTCTTTTTTGAAGGGGTGCGATTATGCTCTTTGCTAGATTTGTCATACTTGGCCAAAAGAGCAAATGTAGATCACTTCTTTGGTAAAGGATATTGTCATGGTGCTTTGCAGTGGCAGAAGGTCAATGGTTAAAACAATCATCATTTTCTCCTTATGCAGGTATATTCTTGCCTGAGATTGATGGGTTTTCTGTCTCCTTAGATTGTAGAATCTTTTTGATTGTCATGTTAATCAAGTCATTTTAGGAATGGAGCTCGGTGATATTTGCCATCAATATAAATCTTCAGGCTATAGAAAAAAGGAGCCAAAGAAAATAACATGTACGTACACACACGCACACATATAACACGTTTGGTAATAATTCATTTCTTTTTTTGAAAGTTCTTGTAAGTTGAAGGGTCTAACATGTTCTTGCACTCTAGAAGAAGAGGTTTGGATTGTCCGCATTGGTTCCAAATATCAAAACTACTAGGTTGCATGTTATGGATTGAAATTGTATATGCTTGTCTAGGTGCATATTCTTATGAGTTGAATGAAATGTGTCCTAGTCTTCATGATAGTACCATGCAAAATTGATTTCAATTTCTATATGTTTAGACTGGTTAGGCTGAGTTGAGTTACTCACATGATTCCTATTTTAGGATCTATGTACCATGGTTCACCTTTGTTACTACCGGTTCTAGGCCCACTGACTGTGAGTAGGTATGAACCTATAAATAAATGGCGTTCTCTTAGCATGAAAATACTTTTTTGTGTTTCTGTCTTAGCCTATATCCATGCTTTCCTGAAAAGTGCATGCGTCGTAAATATAGTTAACTTAGTTTTATACGACCTTTTGTGTTGTACAGAACTGGAGGAGTCCCAAGTCACATTTTACTGAGGTAGTCCTTCACCTTCTTTTGATTTTTTTAAATGCTTTATGAGAATTTTCTGGTAGGTGGGTGTTTCTATTTAGTGAATCCTTGTACGCATTTTGCGGTAAATTTTGTGACTTGTTTTTTCATATCCTTATCCTTCCAACAATTTAAGCTTTATGCTTTTTCATTTTGGTGTTTTATTTTATATACATAACTCGGTTTTTCTGCATCATTTTTCTCACTGATATGATAGAGATTGGGAGATTGTTGGTATCAACATTGTTTGGATATAGTTTGGTGTTAGTGACTGTAGATGCTATCTCTGCGATGCTTATTCGCGCAACTGGGCAAAAACTTCAAGCAGCATATAGCAGGAGCTTGGGTTTGCTAAACCTTTCCAGACCAATTGAGACTTCAGGCAAGTTATAATGCTTGGATTTGCTTCTTCACTCAAAACCATGCAATAGAGTAAATGAGACATTATTTCCACTCGTTCTAATTCTTCAAAGCTTTTCCTGTTTTATCTTTAAATATTTTTGGTGGTCAAATAAGTGGGCATTTTTGGTGATCACGAAGCTAACAAATGGTCACATTATAAAGGAGTCACATTTGATAAGAATGTTAGTGAACCAGCATGTAGAGTCTTTCATATTCTATATTTTATCTATTGTATTAGTGATATCCTTAACTTATGCATTCCATCATCCAAGGGTTCTCATATAATTGTATATCCACCTAAGGGAATTGCGGACCTGTGTATTTATATGTCTTACATAAGAGGTTTCATGCCGTAATGAAGTACGACCAATTTTTCATCACTTTTGGTTGTTTCTTGTGGGTTTATTTCACATTTCTCTCTAATTATTATGGGTTCTGATGAAGAAATACTATAGATTTATACCTTGTGTGGTATGAAAGCCTCGGTTCATTGTTCGAAGGAATCTTTTAGAAGAACTTACTTCGAAATGTTTTAGAAGAATTATAGCTGGCGATGCATAACTCATATGTGGGATTTCTTTATTGTTTCTAGCTCATGCGATTTCTATTTGGCCCAAAAGTAAGGGGGCGCTTGCCATACTTAGCGAGAGTTTTTAGTAAAAATCTGCAACCATTTGAGAGTATCTAGGAAAGATTTCCATTTTGCTGGTCCATACACCACAGGATAAGAGTTTCCTCTCCTTGCACCACAAGTGTGAATGTGGTGGTTTCTCACTTTATTTAGGATAAAGTCCTCAAAAGCCGTAGTCTATTGGAGTTCACGAATTTGATGGTATTTAGTGCTTTTAAGTTGTACTTTTAGGGGCCGTTTGGATACCTGGAAATATATTGTCTGTGAAATATATTACGGGCGTAATACATTACTGCTTAATACATTGCTTGCAAATGGCTTGTCACTGTTTGGCTAGTATTTAAGTGCAACTTGGGAAATACATTGCTATGTCTGGAAGAAATATGAGAAATGCATTACTTTTCAAATATGAAAAATATGGTCATGTTTGGCTAACATGATTAGACTTTGGTTTGAACAAGATATGTCATTGGGATAATATGATTGGAATAATATGATTTTATTGTGATAAAACTTTTTTTATTTATTTTTTTATAGAAGTCTTTCAAATGTCTCTCTATATATAATTTCAACTAAGCAATAAATTTATGATACCAAAATCAAAATCTTTATGGTAAAAGTTAAAAAAAGGAAGAAGTTTGATTAGTAAACTAGAAAGTTTGGTAATTGGCGTAGAAAGTTTTGAAGAATTGGAGGAGACTAAAGAGGTATCTTATTTCAATTGAGCTTTTACTAATCTCTTATGAGGATTATGTTGTGTGAAATTTTTTATTATTGTGTTGTGTAATTTCTCATTGATTACCAATTATTATTATTATTATTTTTGTTTTTATACAAGAGCTGATGGCGGGCTACAACCCAAATTGGAGATAGAGGGATGTAGATATTTTTTCATTATAATTGCAGTAGGAATAGAGGGATGTAGAATTTTTTTTATTATGATTGCAGTAGAAAATTGTCCCTCATCAAGTTCTACAACTGTTAAAATCAATTTACATTTCATTTACCAATTATTAAAAATTTTTGTTTTTATATGAGAGTTAGATGAGGGCTACAACCCAAATTGGGAACAGAGTGATGTAGAAATTTTTTATTATGATTGCAGTAGAAAATTGTCCTCGTACACCTGTTCAAATCAATTTAGATTCCCCTTTTCATATCCCCTACTTTCACTTTTTACTTACCTTAATAATTATTCAATTTAGATTCCCCTTTTCATATCCCCTACTTTCACTTTCTACTTAACTTAATAATCTTTCTACTTACCTTAATAATTATACAATACAACGTAGCGTATACTTGAGAGAGGAAAATGTATTTTTAAGCGGGGATAGGGCAGATAGACGCACTTGAAAGATTTCCAAAGATTACCCCGTCAACTTCGTAATAGATTTTTCACCCCTCACCGCTTGTAATGCATGTTGTGATTTTTGGGGTAATCTCGGGTAATGTCTTTCCATTTCCTTACTATTAAAGTGTACTCATATTTCTTTGTAATCTATTGTCACGTAATAGATTTCCACATACCCAAACAACACCTTAGATTGACTGTCTGATTCAATGTTTTTAAGAGCGGTCCGGTTGGATTGGACTGGTTCATCTGTTGGACCGTTGGATAAATTAAAATTTCAAAACTATGGAAAAAATGAGAAAAATGGAGAAGTATAGAAAATTATGGAAAAATCTGAAAAATTTAGAAAAAAACAGTAAATACCGTATTCATTTTTCTAGCAAGATATTTTGGTCATTCAAAGAATTTATTGATTTTGGTGCAGTTAATCTGACTTCAAAGTCCAATTAACTCTTCAACTTGTGTAGGGAAAAACAAGAAAAAAACCCCCAAATTTATCGATTATTGAAAGTGACAAAAATGCCCCTATCTACGCAGCTAGAACTGTCCTTGGGTTTTGAAATCTAATTCCAAGCAATAAAAGAAAGTGAAATATTCAAACAAAATCACATAAATCTAAGATCACGAAAGGCGAATGCCGCGCATACAAAAGATGCCCCAAAATCCATATTTGAGAAAAATGCAAAAAGGATGAAGACATGATCTCTTTTTTCATTATATCCCATAAAAAAAGAGAAATTTCAATGAAATGAAATACTTTTTAGTTTCATTGATGTGTTAGATAATATTAACATGGATCAAAGAAATGCTTCATTGCATTGTAAAACCCCAAAATTGCAATTTCTGTTTCTATGTTTTCTAACAATAAAAAGAAAGGGTTGCACATATTTGGGGCTTCAGAAAAGGGCAGATTGATGGGTGGATTCCCTCTTGGAAGTTGCTAGAATTTCACCCAAGAGAAGGCAAATTCGGGGGATAGAGAGAGTGAAAATCGCAAATGAGATCTCTCAAAATTCATCGTTATTAACCGCAAAACCTTCCCTTATGATGAGAAATACCAAAATGCAAAATGACCTATTTTTGAGAAAACAAAGGGTTACTTTTGCTCCTTTTTAAGGCCTTTCGAGACTTGCCAGTCGGCACTGGACCGATGGATTGGTTGGTCTAGCGGTCCACCAATCTAGTGTCAATTAACTAGACCATATGATCTAGTATAGTAGACCGGACCAGATAGACCTCCAGTTCACCGGTTTTTGGTCGGAATAGGGCTGTCCAGTATTTTCAAAAAAATAAAAAATCGAGGTCCTGCTTTGATGTCACCGGTGTCATTCACTAGAAAGGAATTTTTTCATATTCTTTTTTCATTTTACTTAAAAGTTCAAGAGGAGGTCTACTACTTAAGTGGATTTGAAAGTAATTCGGGGGTCTCTATTAAGCTTGAAGGAAGATTTGGTGATTTTTATCTTGTTGGTATGTCCAACTTTGCTTATTGCTCTATGTCCCGGAGGTGTATGTTTCCATTATAACATTATTCTGTTGCTTTCTTTGGCCACACGCTTTAGGTTTCTCATGTTTCTTAATGTCTTGGTGGTTGGGTGGAAGGATGAGTACCATGAGTAATATGGACATATTATTTTCGATAGTGGCAGAATAGAAAATGATGAACTCGTCTGACTATCTTTTCTTCTTTGGCTCCTTCTAAAGCTCATTACTCTTCTCCAAATATTGAGAAAGCAAATCATGCTTCTCTACTATTAATCCAATATTTTACCTCTCTTACTTTACAGGTACTCTTTTTTCGCCATCTTCTGGGTTCCTTAAATTTGGTGCTTCGATTAGTGGCACATCTCACCTTTTGAAAATTCAACCTTACAGAATTCCACAACAAATTATGACTGGAAGATATACTAGCCTTCAGATTTTTGTATGACTTGGGTTGGATCAGATTTCTAAGATTATCATTGGGATGGTATTATATGAAACAACTATCTAAAGAGAGGACAGGAACCTATTGGCAAAGTTTTGGGAAGAGAAATAAAGGTTAGAAATGTCAGTAGTTTATAAGACTCAAAAAAGACATTGATATTAAGGGAAGGAAAGGGAGAAAATTATTAGTAGGAATTTCTTCAAACCAAATCTCTTGGAAAGCAAGCCTAAGATAAAATATATTCAAAATTCCCATGGTGCATTATATTTCTACACATCTCATCTTATGGTTTTTTATTAGCCACTAGATGCATTATCTTGCTTTCAATTTGCTTTAGAATGTTCGGGACTCCGAGGGCTCTGAGAAACCCTAATAAGAATATTGAATTCATCTATTAATTTAGGACTTTGATTTTCCCGGCTGAGATAACTCTTTGTCTTCATAATCTCTGTAGTCCATTCTTTTGAACACAACCTCAATGATAGATTTAATAAATGTATTTTTCCCTTTGAGTTGTAATTGGATTTTAGTTAAAAAATGTTTTCTCTGGATGGTTACTATGTCTAGCACCAATATGGTCTTCTAAGGTATTGCGCGTTCACTTTTTAATTTGGGTTTTGCATGTTACAAGTTGTTATAACATTTATGACCATGGGCACTGAATCGTACTCATTCTACCTTAGCTTCAAATGCTATTGTTCCTTGCAAACTTCATGACATAATTCCTTGTTTAACGTTTCTTTGATGGATTATCACTTTATGTTGTTTCCAGGCACTCTGGATTCCGGAGATGTTGCTGCTCTTATATATTTACTTAATCCTTTGACAATAGCTGCTTGTGCGGGTTCCTCAACATCATCTATTGAGAACTTGATGATTCTATTGACTGTCTATGGGGCTTGTGCAGGTAAGAGACCTAATAATATTTGTTGTTTTTTTATCTTGTTATTTTTGGGTTCCAAGGTTTGCCTAGATGCTTTCTTTTCCGGTGATGTGTTTATTGGTGTCTCTTACATAGGGCTGTCTATGGGCAGTTAGAAAACCTATTTAGGCTGTACTACAGACATGCCATTTCTTATCCCTTTTAGTTTTCTTTTGCTTGTATATTTTGGAAAACACTTATGGGGAACTGGAACCATGAATTTCTAACAGTCTTAGAGTTTTATAATAGTTGCTGACACCAAGCCTCGTCCTCATTTAAAACGTTCTACCTTGTTTATACTTTATATGGATTATCTTTATTTCAAATTTACGGTCATTGTATGACTTTTGAAAAATTGATCATAGAAACAATTTGTCAAAAGTCAAAATCTCATTTTACTTTGGAATCCGTATCAGTGATCTGGTTCATTTTCTAAGATTTTACTTGTAAAGTACACCAACTGCATAGAGACCTGCACCACTCTATATATTTGAGAAAAGCCACCTAGGGTTTTGGGATTATTCATATCTCTCTTTGACAAGGTATAAACAAAAGCAATCACATCTGAGCACACAAAGATGTGAGTGGGATGGTTGTGGTTTTTTTTAGACCTCAATGTGTGGATAGATATGCCCAATTATAAACTGTATTATAGGTGAATGTTTAATGCAGGCGCTCCCTATTAAAAATGTGTATATATGCTAAGAAAAATGGAAGTTATGCTCTTGGTTTTCAGTGAAGTGCATTTATCCTCTCCTAATGACTATTAATTATTGCATTGAGTAGCAGTCATTTCCAAGGTCTGCTATTTAGATAATTTAGTCAAATACCTTTCGTCTCTCATAATGATATTTCACCTGCTATATTTCTCAGAGAAAATAATTCTCCTCATATAAAATATTGTCCTCTTTGGTTCAGGTGTACCTCCCTTGGCAGCTTTGGATGGGTCATTGCAACACATTTATCTGTTTATTCAATGATGCTTGTCATACCCGTATGTGTGCTATGCTTCATGTTGCAACCCTTTAATGTCATCACTTTTCATTTTTCTATCTTTCAAAAAAATAAATTTTCTTTTTCTAAATTGGGTTGATCATCATGTTGGTTCATTAGATATGAAAGAAGACATAAGGGCATATATATTGGTTCATTGATATCTTTTCTTTTCTTTTTTGCTTTACTAAAGTTTCTCGATGAGTTGGTTTTCTTTTTTCTGGACTCTTCCAAGTCTGTTACTTTCACTTCATTGAGGCATAATGTTTAGTTAATTTTCTTTTTCAGATTATTCTCTTATTAGGGTATGGGCTGGACACACCTCCAAAGAAACTGTTCAAGACAGTTGAAAAGCAGAAGAAATCAGATGCACAGGAAAGTTCTATGTCAAAGCCTATAAAAAATTCATTGTGTGAATGGAACACTCTGCAAGATCAATTGGTCCTTTCTTTTTCATGGAGACCAATTATGCACTTTATGTTATGGGCAGGGTTCTGGTCATTGTACGTACTGGGCTTGTGCAGTGTTTCCCTTAAAGGTCATGGTGGTTTGCGAGAGATGTTCAACAAGTATGGCCTATTTCTTTAACAACCCCCTTTCTCTCTTTTATTCCCCCCCCCCCACCCCTCTCCTTCTGGGCAAAAAGTATGGTCTGTTTCAAATAAAACCAAGTTTTTCACTTTTTCTTTCCAAATAATTTTGCACTATTTATGCTCAGCAGTTGAAAAATGTGGCACTAATGATTGAAATTTATATCCTTTGTGGCACAAACCTAGTAACTTGGAGCTAGGGTTTAGCAAAGAAGAAGATATGGAAGATCCAAAATTAGAGAAAGATTCAAAAACTAAAGATAAAAGAAGGGGTATTAGCTTCGCTAGAGTTTTTAATAAAGTCCATAACAAGATACTTCTTTATGCTTGAGTACATCCCTTATATAAGACAATCCTAAACGAGAATTAATCCTAGCCATCCAAGTAATCTAATCATGGCCATTTATTATAAAAGACTTTAAGTGAATAAAAAACATAAAAGGACTCTAGAAATTACTGCTTATGCTCCTAAGTGAATAAAATGATTCAAGAAATAAATAAAAGACATAAAAGGATAGTTTCAATGACTATTGTACCCCTCTGTGGTTCCTCTTGCAAACTTTAAGGTTGTCTCTCTTATCTAGATACTCGAGAGTAGTATTCTAGGTTGCATCAATTCCCCCTTACTCAAAAGCATTCGTCCTTGAATTCGACGGCTCGTCATCAGAGGTATTACCATGATATGGAATGTGATACGTGACATTAAAAGCATCGGAAGTGCGAATATGATTGAGAAGTTTCAATTTGTAGGCATTGTCATTAATCTTCTGTACCACTTCACACAGTCTTGCATTGGTTCAGCTTATGATATTCATAGCAACTTGATCTAGAATCATGAACAAGCATAGGAGGGAAGATTCTTGAATCACTTCTAATCATCCGTCCCTGGAGATATCAATTCAAAAATAATTGCATAGGAAATCTCACTCTATGACTTGTAAGATCGAGCATTGAATGTACCTAAAGGAGATTGCCAATCTTGCAATGGTTCTTCTCCTATGTTAAACTCACCAGCTGAGATTTTAGGGGAAAATACCTTGAACTCTTTGCTGTGTACCTCATGTGACACCCTAAATTCAGGTAAATCTCCAAGAAGAATAACATCAACATCATCTCCATGAACACCATCATTTTTTTCATTAATTCCTTCAAGGACAAAGAAATCAATTATCCCCATCATGTTTTTCATGCTTCCCCAGTTCTTCATCAAGGAGAGGAGCACCCACAAGATCCTCTCAAATGGTTGGATCTTCTTCTTGATCCTCTTTACGGATTGGATTACCATTAAAGCTATGATCACCCACTTCTTTTTCAACACCCAAATCTTCATCTAGGTACTTGTCAAAGACTGGTGGTGAGTCCTAGTCCACAACATGCTGATCTTGATAACCATTTGATGAGAACAAAGTTTCTCTATGGTTGTCCTCAAATAGACTTCCATAACACTCGAGGATCTCAGCCTTAAGACCGATTTCCCACCTCCTACTATCCCTATCAATACAATCAATTGCCTCCCTCCTTGGAGCTTGATCATGGAAAGGATTTATGGATTCCTCATCTGCTTTGATCTCATCCCGCTGAGATGGGGCTTTCCATCTGTGCCAAACGTAGAGCTAGGGTTTCAATCAATCTCCTCAGATCTGTAATCCTTCATGCGACCTAGCATCAAAGGCTTCTATGGTTGCCGAT
This sequence comes from Amborella trichopoda, assembly GCF_000471905.2. Next base: position 908,563 of record NW_006499436.1, read on the forward strand.
TTTCCTCTATGTGGAGGCATGGTTGTTAATGTAGGGCACAAAAATCGACTCTACAATATAGTTTGTATAGTGCTATAGTACCATCTGTACAATGCTGCAGTGCCATGCTATAATACCGTACAGATCTTCAGTCTCTAATACTAACCTGACACAGAACTTGTAGCTTAGAGTTAGGTTTTAACAAAGAAAAAGATAAGGAAGATTCAAAATTAGAGAAAGATTAAAAACCAGAGATAAAGGAAGGAGCAATAGCTGTTCTAGGGTTTTGAATAAAATCCATAACAAGATGTTTCCTTATGCTTGAGTATATCCTTTATATAAAAAAATCCTAAATAAGACTTAATCCTAGCTATCTAGCTAATCTAATCATGACAATTTATTATAAAAGACTTTTTAAGTGAATAAAAAGACATAAAGTAGTCTAGAAATTATTACTTATGCCCATAACTGAATAAAATAATTTAAGAAATAAATAAAAGGCATAAAATGATAGATTCAATGACTATTTTGCCCTTCTGCGGTTCTTCTTGTAAACTTTAAGCTTGTCTCTTTTATTTATATGCTCGAGAGCAATATTTTGGGCTACATCATTTTGGTATGTCTTTTAAAACCACTTTCAATTTAATACACATGCTTGTAACTAAAACTATACCCAAGATATCTAATTACGCGTATGTTGATTATGTTTGGTGCTTGAGTTTTATTGGGAGTACGGCTGTAGGATTTTGTATATCTCTCAGTATGCAAATTAGTTCTGTTTGTAGTTTATGCCTTATCCTCTGAAATTCTGGGTTGAAACTTCTATCAAGGCAGCAACCATTGGGAAGTCCTGATTCGCTTGTGAGCTATTAAATTTTCACCCTGAGGATGATACACCATCTGTAAATCTGAATCATTTTTGAAGAAGCAGTCTGTGGTCACAATAGTGATATTCTCCTGCCCGTTATGTTATTTATAATGTGATGTTCTAAATACTCATGATGAATCTAAGGTATGGTAGTATATTGTTGATGAAATGAAATTTTTCAGTATTTCATTTGCTTCCAGATGTCCTGGCACTGTTTGTTAGCCACGTTTATACAAAGTGGATGCCAGTGCAGATGGTTAGACCAATTTATGTGTGTCACGGGAGTTTTCTGTTGTACAAAATGTAATGCATATGTAGAGGCTCCTCTATTTGACAAATTAATTACTTGGAAAGAAATTTTGGTAGGACATAATTACTATTAAAATGCGGAGTTCTGCAGGAACTGGGTGTTTGTGCTGAAACTGAACCATTCTTTTGTATAACATTGTTGTTGCTTTACATTAAAATAAGCATTTTATTGTTGCTGGGCTTTGCAGAACATATGGGTTTATTCTTAATGTGGAGGATCTATCCCCAAATTTAGGTGTCTTTTGGTGAGTTATCAATTCCCTTTATCTCAAGGGGCGGTTTGTGTTTTAATGATCTTAGTACTTGTATTGGCTCACTGATAATTGGGCTCAATGCAGGTACTTCTTTGCAGAAGTCTTTGACTATTTTAGAGTTTTCTTCCTATTGGTATTCCATGCAAATATATTGTTCATGATATCGCCACTGTTCATTCGTCTTAATCATCGACCATGCTTCCTTGCATTTGTGTACATTGCAATCTCTTCAATACTGAAGTCTTATTCTTCTGTAAGTGTTACAGTTTCCTTCTTATTATGTACTAATTTTCCTATTTCTTTTTTGGCAGAATAAGATTATTATACTGACCAAAAGAAATATATATGCCACTTTTCTACATTTTCTTTTACTGAATAAATTCACAGACAAAGAAAAACTAATATTAATTTCCTTGTATGAACTGGAGCACTCTTTCCATACTTGTACAATCCCTCATCCCTCGCGTTGTTTAGTGGTACTATATGGTACAAGTCCAGCCTATTCAAAGATGCTGTTCTTTGGCTTAAACCCTCTGCTTGATGATTCCTTTTTAATATTTCTTTTTGGTCATCTTTAAGAAGATAATTTCTGGATGCTTATATGTCTCTTCAGTCATCTTTAATAGAGAAATTTCTGGATGCGAGAGTTGCTTGGTTCCTTTTTTATTTTTCTTTTCCTTGGGACTTAATTCCTTTTAATTTTGCCAACAAGTTGGTGCTTCTGCTCTTTACCTTGGAATGATGGGATTGTTTATTCATGAATTAGCAGGTGAAGTTTTATGACTTGTATGCTTGCTAACAGCCTTACATGCATGTATCCTCCAGCGAAATTATGGAGTAGCTAATGATAATGTGATAACTACATTCAGGAATGCGCTTCTCACTTTTTCTCTTAAGTGGATACATTGGGGTTTCTCTCCTTAGCCCTGTCATGCATAACCTTTGGATATGGAGGGTACTCTCTCACTCTCTCTCTCTCTGTCTCTCTCTCTCTCTCGCTCTTGTGCATTTGTAGGATACGAGGTAAATCAGTAAACTACAAAAAAAGAAATTAAGGGAAATTTATCAAAATAACTATAAGATATGAACTGTTTACCCGTATTATTTGATTTAATTTCAAATTGAAAGAAGTGGCTGTGTAGAATTCCAGATTGTAAATACAAAAAATTCTTTCTTTTCCTTTATTAAATGTTTGAAATTTTACTTACGAGTGCTACAATACAATAGGTCTATTATAATCTAGGATCTTAATAACTTATTGCCAAAAATAAATTTTTTTCAAAATTAAATACATACTAACAATTTTTAGGAAATAAAATAAGGCAAGAACAACAGAAAATAAATTAAATGGGGGAAGACTTACTAACTTTTTGCCTAGGGTTACCCTCTTAGGGCTTACCAAACCCCACACCAAATCATCTAGCCAATGGCACACTTGATCTCTGATCCTGCTGAATTCACCAATCTGAATTGGGAAGCACCTCTAGGATACCCTTTCTGAAACTCGTGGAGAACAATTGGGGTTTCACTAAGAACCCTTCTCAACCCAGGGGCATATGTCACATGTGGCATCTACCTAATATCTAATCAAGAAGGGCTGGGCGTGCCCCCCTCTTTTTCCCTCTTTTTGTGCTAAGTGTGGCACCCTACACACTTGGGGAGGGTGGTGTGCCATTTTAGAGAGAGAGAGAGAGAGAGAGAGAGAGAGAGAGAGAGAGGAGAGAAGGTAGAGATCTTGATGCAGTATAAAATTTATCGACAAACAACATTGGCAAAAATTAACCGCGTTTTAGAGAGAGAAAAAAAAACGAGAAGGGAATCATAAGAAGAAAGAGAAAAACGTGCGGATACGACTATTCTAGCACGGACCAAACTCAAGAGTAGAAACAACACCCACAAAGAGCCGCTTTCTCTCTCTCCAAAGAAAACTTTATTTATTTCATAAAATTCTAAATCCCTCCATTACATGGGGCGTGCCTCGTTTTATACATTTAAATTGCCTCCTCACGTGATTCTCACAAGAGAAACTCCTAATATGTCTCCCTACCTAAAACTGAAAAAGATAACTAACCAAAATGAATCTATCTCTAGATTCTTTCCATATTCTTCCATCCAACTTCCTAAAAGATAAACGTAACTACCCTTACTTCCTTGGATAACCACGTCACTCCCAATAATACATCTTTTCCTAATAAAACGAACCTACCAATTAACACCCTACCAATTAAAATGTGAAGGCTTATCTCAAACCAACCTCTTAAGACTAACCATATCCAAATGGTACACGCCTTTATTTTACTTATCAAAAAGGAAGGAAGTCCTTTCTCATTCGTACTTCCCTATCTAAATCCAAACAGGATAAAAACAAAACCTTCCTAATTAAAAAATAATCCTAAAATAAAGAAATGGACCTTTTAAGAAAATGGATTTTATCAAGTAAACCAAAAAATCTTATTTTTAATAATTTAACCCTAATAAATAAAAAAAAAAATTCTACTTAACCTCCAAACATAAAATTAACGAAAATAAAATTAAAAATTTGTAGCATCCAAATTTTGATCTGTGTCATTCTCCCCTGGTTGGGGAAAACTCGTCATCGAGTTTTAAAATACGATAGGAGGAAAGTTGTATTATTCCCATCACCTTCTTCGATCCGAATGTTGTAAACATGATCCTGAAACCTATGGGTTACAACACTATTCAAAAGACAACGATCGTGCACCGAAACTGACAAACCCTCGAGGAATGGGTCATCGTATAGCCATAGGAATTGTTTATGCTCAGCCCTAACATCTTCGAGCTGAGAATGTTCGATGACTGATTTAACCTCACTTATGGATTCTCCTTTGAGTGCTTCTTTTTTTGCTTCATCAAATACTTCCATAGGTTTGATCTTCTCTAGGATCAAGTCATCTTGATTCTCCACCTTTCCATCGATAAGTAAATTAGATATCCTTACTGCCTCAAGGATAACTTCTTTTCTTTCATCTTGTTCTTCATAAAAAACAGGAACTTCATCAAAGATGGGGTAACCTGTGACATCCAAGAATGATGATTGCAATTGAAGATCCAAAACTACATGTTCTTCATCTTCACCTGGTTCTTCATCAAATTTAGGTAGATCAATTTCTCGATTATGAGAAAATAGATCACTCTCCCCGACCATGAGGCTCTCGACATAGAGTGTTAGCATGAAACAGGTTCTCGAGACAAAAATAGGATTAAAAATTTGTAGCATCCAAATTTTGATCTGCGTCAGATCTGATATGTTGTTTGAAAGGGGAAAAACCCCTGCATATATAAGCTTCTAGGGCTTGGAGTCTCAATCAGATTAGGAATTCAGCATTATCTAGAATTATGAGGTATCCTATGAGGTGACAGAGGAGATTAATCTGAGCCACATTCATCTCCAAGTTCAACCATCATGATCTAGAGTGAACATTTAGGAACCTTATCGCCTAAGATTTGACCCATATCCATTTCTAATCTATCTAGAACTTTGATCAGTCAACACAATCTTCTAGAATTATCTAGAATTCCTTTTCTCACACAAATGGATAATAAAGAAATTAAATAATACTTAAAATTTGGTTAAAGATAATCTAGATCCACTTAAAACTCATAAAATATTTAGTCAAGAATAATTTTCAGCCAAGTATTTTCACTACGAAAATATTCAAAACAATAAGATAATTTTTTTCTTGATTAAAGTCATGTGCCAAAAAAATGGGGTGTCCGATTATGAGGGACGTGTGGCCCTAGTAGGCCCAACATGACACCTCCCATGTGGGGCCCACAAACAAAATAATAAAATTTCAAAATACCCTTGTGATTTTAAAATTCTAGAAATACCCTTTTAGGGTTTCTTAAGCAAATAAAAATATTTTGAAATTCAAAATATACGCAAAAAACACATTAATACTTTTTTAGTTGGAAATAATATTTCTAAAGTTTTACAAAATTCTAAAACACACAAAAATACGACATAAAAGTGGATATGTACCTAATATGTCAAAAAACAAATGAATATCAGGGCAGTCCACCTATGTTGGGATCCATGATCCACTACTATCTTCTCAAGCCAACCAAACCAGATCTTTGACCCACAATCTAGTGTAGGGGCTCATGATTGGCCTGTTAAAGTTCCAATAAACAATGGAACCATGGTCCCAGTATGTGGATTGCAGGATCTCTCCCCCTCCAAGAGCAAGTCAAATGCACACATCAATATGGTGCAAGGGGCGCTCTCTCTAGGCATGTATACATGTTCCTTTATATAGGGTTGCTTCCTAAAATTCGTCTGTTATATGTACATGCCATGCAAAAGTTTTGTTGAGGATTTGGTCCTTGTTTTTACAAGCCTTCCTTCGCACATAGGCAATGTTCGAAAATTTGGCCGTTCGACTGCCTAGGCAAAATTTTTTTAAAAATACCTAGGCACAGTCTGGGTGGGGGCATTATGCGTTTTGCTTCTTGGCGCCCACTTAGGTGTCGCCTCGTGACAACTTGTGGGCGGCAGAAAAAAACCCTCGAGTGAGGGTAAAAAATGTAATTTTTTCCCCTAAAAAGAGGGAAAAGGGTTTAAGGGGGTATTCTAAACCCCCAATAGAAAATCCGTGGCCTTCAGGGTGAGAAAAACCCCGTAAAAACCACTCTTTTGTGATTTATCGAAAGACTGATAAATTTTTTATTTTTTCGATTTCTTCCCAAAACAAAGGCAATATTTCGTGGGTGGATTTGGAGCTTCTAGTAGTTGATTTTGAGAACTTTTGGCGACCCAGTAGACAAGGTTTGCACCAACATCGATTTGATTTTGATATTTTTAAAGTATTATCATATTTGAAAGAGAGTTTTGATTTTATTTTGCTACAACATATTATGTTATGAATCATGTGTTTTTTCTTTAATTTTTTTTCTTTTACGATATATTTTTAGTTAAAAGATTGATTTTTTGGGCGATTTATTGATTTTTTTGTCACTTGGACGATGAAATTGAGCATATATTGTATTCTTTTATGAATAATTGATTCCTTTTTTGTACAATGTGTGTTATTTTGATATTCTATTTTTTTTTGTTTTAGTTTATTTGATAAATAATTGATATTTTAATGGATTAAGTCTTTTGTGAAAGTGAAACTAAAGTCTTAAAATGTCTTATATATTCAGTTGTTTTTAAGTCTTATTGTAAAGTAATATTTAGTGTCTTAGTGACTTAATTCTTTAATAGTTTGGGATTGGGGTGTGGGTTTTGATTTTGGTGAGGCACCCTGTCCCTGGGTGCCTGCCTAGGCGGCCAGGCATCCAAACCGCCTAGGCGCCTGAATCCGTTTTTTTGAACATTGCACACAGGAGACCACACAACTCTCTTGGCTTGCAAACAATGTTCTTGGGCATCTCTCTGACCTCAACAAGTGATGACCCACTATAAACCTTCAATAGTAGTGCCACATGCCCAAAGGTAAGGGTTTTGGACATGACCTTGGCCATAGACTACCCAACCCTCGGTTAGTTAGCCACAATACACTTCCACTGAAGTGCACAAATCACTATAAATAATTTTATTTACATGCTCTTTGGGCCTTTAAAAGCCACAAACCCCAACACAAAATCTCCATAAAAACGCACTTGTTCATGAGTTGGAATAGTTGAAAATGTGTAAAAGGTTAGATAGGGCATCTCTCATGGGTATTTTGATAATTTTCCTTAAAATCAATAATCTTGCTAATAATGGGGTTTTCTTTGGCAGGGTACTGGCAATGCGAACTTCTATTTTGCAACAGCTCTTGCCTATGCTTGCTTTCAGGTTTGTTGGAGTTTATGAGGCCCAATTTTATGTTGCATCAAGATTAGTTGTTCTACTTCTATGAATCTGAGCTAATTAAGGGTAAATTAATACAGATGCTAAACAAAATGATGAGACCAAACCCAATCGGTGCTTGTAAGGTGCTCGTGTTGGAGCAAATTGCATACTTGCTTTCGCGTTAGTGACTAATATCGTTATATAGGGAAAATGATTTTGCGAGCTAGCCGGCGTTTATAATAGTATAGGTCGCATGACTCACATTCAATCTGAGCATATCCAATGACCAGCATGTATGGGTACTTTTTTATTTTATTTTTCGATATGAATCCTTTTCAGCTGAAAATTTTGTGGAGAGGTGCTCAAAACCTAGATGCATAAAAAAAAATGTTAAAAAATCATACATAAATTTGAAAAATAATGAAAATGATCTGCATCTCTTGGTAAATAGCCATCCTGATTGTTGAATCTGAGTTGTCTAGCTTATATTGTAGCATAGGTTGGGGGACTCACAAAATCAAGTTCCTATTTTACCCTTTGAATTTTATTCTATTTTTATAAATCATATTGAGCTGAAACTTTGGGTATGTCCACTTATCACCATCAAACTCCATAAAAATATAAAAAATAATTCAAAAACAAAATAACCAAAATACCCATGAAATGTTGTAAATATATTTCTTTCCTTTTATCTTTTAGAATTGTTGTTTATATTTTTTAGGTGCGTCCAAATAGGGGCACACACTCAAATTTTCAGCTTAATTTGATTTGTGGGAAAAAAGTTGAAATTCAAAGAGTAACATGATTTCGTTTAGTCAAGATAGGCTAGTACGGAGTGTAACCTAAATCACTATTATATTAAAAGTATTTACTTAGCTCAAGGGTGGACCTCTAAAGTATCTTCCCTAACACAAAACCATAGCTAGGGGGACCGTTTAGACCATAAACTTGAGGGATAGCTCCCACATTCTTGCGCTTAATCCATTTTTTTTTTTTTAATTGGCATCTTAGAAGTGCCTAAAGAAAAACATGCCCTCGATAGTGAATAGAGACCATCTATTCTTAGAAGGTCAGATCTATGTCATAGAGAACTTAAGTTTAGTTTCTGTTGCCATTATTTTTAAGTAGTTGTTCATCTAGAGAGAACGAGTCAATTTATAAAATCTAGGGTAAAAAATTCCCCTTAGGACCTCCTCGTAACATCATTTTAGAATACCTGAAACGGATTGCCCATCTTCACTACTTCTCTCCTTGATAAAACCCATTATCTATGTGATCTTGTTCATTGGATCCAAGAGAGTGTCCGCAACATTTGGGCTTGAACAAATGTCTCTAAGGGCTTTAGAGAAATTTCTCTCCTACATTTTAGGACAGAAAAAAATGTGTTAGATCGAGTGTGGGGATTCGATGAACCCAAATTTGTATATTGTCTCATCATATATAGTTAAAAAAAAACTGATTTTAAGTACCTTACAACCTAGATCTTATTATTCAAGAAATTGACGGTCTGTTTCGCTGTTAGGGCATAATATTATTTAGGATTTTCTGAGGTATGATTTCAACTTTTATTTTGTGTGGGCTTAGGTGCTACAATGAGTAGGAAACATCCCTAAGTTCTGGGGTTCAAAGGTCTTCCTTAACATGGTTCTGAAGTTGGGCAAACCATGAGTTGACAGGCCTATGCTATAGTATAGGTCGTGCAACCCAGATTTAACAATTTGGTGGCTAATGTGTACCGGTAGGTGTACCGAAGTTTAGTGCACCTCTCAACAAAATTTCTGCTCTAAAGGATTTATAAAAAAAAATTAAAATGAAAATGTGCCTATATGTACTGGCTGTTGGATATGCTCAGATGGAATTTGAGATATTTGGCTTATACTATTTAATAGGTTGGCTGGCTCATGAAATCATTTTCCATATATGTATACAAACAACACGCACACACAAAGAGACCATTTACTTTTGATACAAGGAGGTTACAATTATTCTTGTTCGTCAAATTTCAAATCGGGTGGTTATAAGAGTGTCACTGACTAAACTTGAGGTTCAAAAAGAAAGTTTTCGAACTTCGTGACCCTAAGCCATCCAATTTGATATCTAATGGCTAGAAGTAATTG
>NW_006499436.1:926975-939502 GCF_000471905.2 Amborella trichopoda
GAGAGTAGAAGAGAGAGAGCAAAACTTGTTTAATTAGTCTCTTAGTAACTGACAAAATGAAAAAGTCTCTGGGATAAATCATTGAGATTAAAGTTTAATTGCCTGATTCCAAACCCTCTTGGTTATGATATGGAACCATCTTGAGCTCGAGGCGTTCAAGTTTCGTTGCCTTGATTTATTTGATAGCTGGTACTTGGAGTGGATTGGTTCTTGATTTGTCAAGCTATTGTTAATGATTGTTTTTGCTACTGTCACTATTTTATATTTGGTCAACTTAAATTAAGCAATATATCCTTTATTTTTTTGCAGATCCTTCTTGTCATAGAGAGTGTGGGCACTGTGTTGGACCATGACAGGACATCGAAACAACAGCGTAATTCAAAGACCAGTACATGATTGTTCTTGTCAAGGAAGGACGTTGGGTCCATTGTAAAATATTTGAACAATCAGTTTTTGGGGACATGAAGACTGTTGGTTATGGTAGAGATTAGAGAGAGAGAGAGAGAGAGAGAGAGAGAGAGAGAGATTCAGCTGGAATATTTCTATTTATGTGAAATTCCAACCCAGGCAATGATGGTTACACTGCCGAGCAGGGGGGGGTTGTTGGAAAATGTAGTATTCAGAAGGAATATTTCTATTCATTTGAAATCTGAGCGGTGGCAATATGATGGTTTCTGTGTACAGTAAATCTCAATGTTTCTTTGAGTCGCCAATTCAAATATCCAAAATGTTATCACAAGATATATAGTGGCAAGAGAGAGGACTGTAAAATGGGACCAGGGTCGTAGTTTTGTTCATCCTTTGGAGAGTGAGGGTGCCTAGGTGTTCTTCTGATTGATGTTACAGGTTATTTACTTATTTGAGAGCTAATGATGTACTATTTTGATTGATTTCTTAGAGGTAAATTTGTAATGGAAAAACTTTATAAAGATTTGGAGTCCAAAAAGTTGATGCATCTTGTAACCTTCTTTGGGATGTCTATTTTCAAGATTTTCGGGTGTTTTATGTATTTGTTTGAATTGCACCATTTTTGAAATTTTAAATATAGATTTTAGGGCCATTTTGGGTATTGTGGCAAGGTTTGGAAGTGTCTTTGATTGATCAAGGTTGATGACTTTTATAACTGCACCCATTTCTATTTGCTAGTTGAGAAGGAAGTGAGTTTAGAGGAAATAGCATACCCCTTGTAGTATACGAACCAATATTGAAAAAAATTGCTTATTTAGATTGAGTGAATTGGAATCGGTCCTCCCGATCTGGCGTCAAATTTCGATTTTTTAAACACTCATAGGAACTATTTCCTCAAATGGGTATTTCATCCCAACTTTTTGCTTTTTGTTCACATTGTAAGGTTTTAGGCAAGATTTGGTAGTATGGTTTACTTTCCCTCAATCTTGGTTATCATATATTTCTTGTAGTATGGATTGAAAATTACCAACATTAATGTGATCGTAATGTTGATAGCAAAAGGATAATTGTTATAAGTTTGTATAGATATGAATGAACTATTGGGAAATACGTGCATTGTATGTATTTCTTTCAGGAGTGTATAGTATAAGCTCATTTACTTTTAGTATGTAGAGGTCACCATTAATCCTAGCCATTGGATGTGAAACTCGGCAGCTTGGAATGTGTCATAAGTTCAAGAAATTTTATTTTAGACTGTCCATATAGTGATATCTATTACCACCCAGTTTTACATTTAATGGTCAACAAGATTTGTGATTTTTTGATGTCAAAAGTAAATCATCTTATTTTGTACTTTTTTATTTATTAAATATATGACTTAGGAAAAACAATATAAGTAAAGAAACCAAGATTTGTGATTTTTTGATGTCAAAAGTAAATCATCTTATTTTATACTTTTTCATTTATTAAATATATGACTTAGGAAAAACAATATAAGTAAAGAAACCAAAAATTGTATGAAAGAAGCATATCTTATTTCCCTTATATAAAAAAACATTTGAAAGCTGGTAAATTTTCAGTTCTCCAAATAGTGAAAAATCAGAAGTTTTTTTTACATGTAAATATCAGCGAGCTTGATAGCCTAAAAAAATGCAATTCAAAGGCTGCAAATAAACTTCAGTTCGAGGAAATCAAGTATAATAATTATATATAAATTTGGAATAAGAAGAAAAGACTAAGAATATAGAGAATTGTATGACATCACTCTATCATAATCTTAAGAGAATGGAGTCTAATAAAATCTTAAAAGAATGGAATTGTATACCATGTCATCTGAGCTTTATCCCAACAATTTGGTGTTGGTTACATGAATTTTGTTATATCAAATGCCATGCTTTTAATAAGATCACAATTCACCATATTTTTTCTCATTATTTCAAACATGTCATTTGAGTCTTTTTTTTTTTTTGGAGTTTTCTACTTGAACCAAATCGCATCTCCAAACAGTTGTTTTAATCTTATGCTACACATGGCTAGCCCACCTAAATGCAATTCACTCATCTTATCGCCTATGAAAGTCGCATCTAAATTATCTCGAATATGTTTATTTCGACTTCTAGACTTTTTTGTCTTGTCACTCATCCATCTTAGCATCATCATCTCAACTACATTATATTATTTCTTGACAACCCAACATTCCGTCTTATAAAGTGGTTTACAATTGTCCTATAGAACTTTCCCTTCAGTATCATTGGTATGCAACGAGAGTCATGTGCTATGTAAAAAGACATACAAACAAAATTGATGTATATGTTAAGTAAAAATGCAAATTTGGTTTTTTAAAATAAGAATTGGAATGCAATCAGAGTATTAGTTTCTTTCATACCACTTAGAGGAAAAAAAAAAAAAAACATGAAGCTTATCTAGAATGGGAATTGTGGTAATAGTCTTTGGATGCTCTATATTGAATTCTGAGTTATATGCAAAACTCAATTGAAACAAATAGGAATGAGAAAAATAAAGCACAGAGCACACAAAAGTAATGAGAATGAATTTATATGTAAATTGCATTCCAGACAAAGAGAATATTAAATAAAAAAAGAGACATACATACAAGCACAATTTTTCACTCCAGAGAAAGAGAATATTAAATCAAATAATGCGACAAAATATAAGAAAGGAAATATAATAGATGTATACTTCTAAAAATTCAAAAAAATGTTTTAACTTTAATTAATCGAAAAAGTAACTTGACAAAGGATGAAATCATGGTGCAGTAGCTCATGTAGTGCTCTTTATTGAACTCTGAGCTAGAAGAAGAGTCAATAAGAGAATCATAAATTTTAATTACTAATACTAAAATACAACATAGTGAAACCAATATTTTATTATGTATTTCAGCAGTAAGTTTTTATACATCACTTAAACAGAAAAAAAATGAATCGATGGATAACCCAATACCTTGCATTTCATTTTTGTTATTTGCTATTGTAGTTCATGTGCTTAGTATTGTTATTACTGTTGTTGTATTGTATGCTCCTAATAAATTTATTGTATGTTCGATGTAAGACAACATAATAAACATTGTTGTTGTATTCATTGAAAGTTTAGATAAAAATTTGTCTAAATATAACTCTAATGGTACTAGGTAAAGACGAAAAATTTATAGTTCATTTGTTTTAATGTATCTATAAGATAACTGTAACTCATAATCTTATATTGTGTTAATGATTTTTTGACTCCATTTTTTTTAACCAAATACAAAATATTCATAATTCTCTTAAGTAATTTTTGGTGATCCAAATTTTTTACCCCATTTTTTCCTTGATTTTTTGGAGCAAAACCGATTTATTACTTACATTTTGATTTACTGATTTGTCGTTATTCCCTGACTTGCTAACTTTACTCATCACCACCCGATTTAAATTCCCATCTAGTTGAATGCCAGGTGCACCATTTATTGTGATTTAAGACATGTAAAACATATATTCCCGTTTTTGGCGATGTTATCTTTAATATTAGGGTTATGTTAGGGTATTCACACTACACTTATATGCCATTGGTTTATACATGGAGCATTTTTTTAGTAATGATATTTTTAGTCATTAAAAAATGTGTGACATCATCCACACGGGGTGTGACATCACCCACATGGAACATTAAATACCACTAGTGTATCTACCTAACGACAAAAAATACCTCTATTAAAAAATGCTTATGTACAAAATAAGGGTATATAAGTGTCCAAAATTTGTTGAGTACAATTATAAAATGCTCTATAGTGTGAGCACCATAACATAACCCATATATAACTCTTATTTAAGTATACGTAGCTTGATGTGTAATATAATTAGTATGAAGATCAATGTTATACTTATTTCCAAATCAACTTATATATAAGTTGACATTAACTGTTTAATAAAAGGTTTTGTTAGGCTACTTCTACACATGTAGTATATACTTAATTTACTCAATATTTTTGGACACTTGATACCATTATTCTATAATGTAAGAACTTTTTATCTAAGGGTATTTTAAGTAATTAATCAAGAGTAAAATAGAAATTCTTGATAAAAACAAAAATATTTATTAATTGTAGTAGACAATAACATCACCGTGTGGCATCACCCACATGGAATATTAATTATTTTTTAACTATTAATAAAATGTCACTAGTTTTTTATAAGAATATCCATTCTACCCCTCTTAATGTTAAATACCCTTGCCTGAAAAATTTTGTATTACAAATCAAAGGTATCTAAGTGTCCAAAAATATTGAGCACATTTAATACGTACTCCATATATATATTTTATTTATTTATTTATTGGACATATTAATGGTGGGAATAGAGGGTAGGACTCCATGTTGAAGCATCACTCCCTATAACCACATAAATGCTTCAATTATTCAAGAGGGAGAGGAATGTGGAGGTAACCGCGTTAACAAGGTCCACCACTTCATAGTTTTTTCTTTGCTTTCGGGGCTCGCCTTAAGGTTTCTACCCGTTTTCCTTTCTAGGGCTTTACCGCTGTTCTCTATATTTTCATTTTCCTCAATGAAATTTAGTTAAAGTTTAAAAAATAAAATAAAAAATCAATTGACAAATATATGTTTTAATTATGTAAAAAGTCTATATGAGGTTGACAACTAAGGTAGACCTCAAAAAATCCCTTGAAGAGATGTTAGAAAAACAGCTAATTGATCATCTCAACATCGAGATGTATAAATAGGGAGAAAAGAACGATTTCAAATCCCAAGAATAATACATTTTACAATACTTTTATCTAAACCGCCCAATTTCAAGATTTTCTTGTGTTTATAGATTTGAACCGTTTTTGAAGTCTACAAATTTTTAGTTAGAGATAAAAATGGATTCTTGCACTATCCTTAGTAATTAAAACATATAATTGATCATCTCAACATCTAGATGTATTGATAGGGAGAAAAGAAAGATTTTAAATCTAAAAAGTAGTACACTTTACAATACATTTATCTGGACCGTCTAGTTTCAAGATTTGTATGTGTTTATAGGTCTGCTAGAGTTGAACCATTTTTTAAAAGTTTAAATTTTTTTAGTTAGATATAAAAATAGATTATCGCACTATCTTTAGTAATTTTCGATACTCAAATTACATCTCATGACAAAATTTGGGTCTACACCTTAAATTGATTATTTAAAATTACAAACTTATGCGAACCACACCCTTAGTTAGCTATTATTTTTGAGCTACAATAGGGATTGGTAGAGATAAAAAGAACAGTAAGAGGCCTGTCTAGCGAAGAGAGGGGATAAAAACAATCTAGGATTTGCTACATCCCTTTACCAGTGAAGTTAATAATAATAAAAGAAAAAAACAAGGGAAAAATAAAAATATATTTTTTAACTTCATAATAATAAAAGAAAAAAAAGAGAAAAAAAAAAGAAAAAAGTTTATATAGAGCCGAGGACTCTAAATAATCAAATTAGAGCCCACGTCAAAAATTTAATTAGAAGAGGTTGTTTTGATGCTCAAATATCTTCAAATTGATCATATCGACCTCGGACATGAGAAAAAAAAAGATTTCAAGTTTTGGAAATAGTGCATCTTGTGACGCATTTTTGAACTCTCAATTTTCAAGATTTTTCAAGTTTTCATAGATATGCTTGATCTACACTATTTTTAAAGATTTAAATTTTATAATTAAAGATGAAAATATATTTTAAGGCTATCACAAATATTTTCAGTAATAAAACCATATTTCATGACACAATTTGAAGGTACGCTTTACTTTGATTGTTTAGAGCCTCGGCTCTATACAAGCCACACAAAAAATAAAAAGACAAAGCTAAGTGCTACTCATTTTCGGATGTCGGTAGTGGACCCACGTTGCTCGTTTTGAAGAAAAAATCTTATACTCAAAAGCAAAGGTTGGAATGATTTGCAGGAAAAAATTGAATGGGTCGTTTTGTATTTGTTATTTGGGAAATGATCTTGTGAGATCCTCTCACACTTTTTTATTTGGGAAATGATCTTGTGAGACCCTCCCACACCTCTGTATGTAGGACCTCAAACGATCACCATTAAATTTGACACATCTAAAAAAATCAATTCCCACACCCATGTGATAACTTTCATAGAGATCTGTGTCAAATTTATTGGTGATCATTTAAAATTGTGTGTGAAGGTCTTATAGGATCATTACTCTTGTTATTTACCAAATGAAAAGTTACCAATCCTTATTAAAATAACATAGTGGCCATCATTACCACCTAAATAAGTGATTTTCTTAATACACCCGTACGCCTCATCCTTTTTTTAAATAAGTGATTTTCTTAGTACACCCGCACGCGTCAGGTCTTTTTTAGTCCACATCAGTGTTGGAAACTACTAGGGCCAATTATTCGGCTAATACCCAATCCGAGTATTTGGACTTGTGATCGGGGGAGGGTATTTTTAAAACAATCTGAAAAAATAGAAAAATAATAAAAAATTTTTTTTGGCTAAATCATTTCCTAATATTTTCTCAAATGAGAGAAAATATAATATAAAAAAACCCCCAAAGAATCCCCAAGTTGAACACCCATCTCAATATCTCAGGACAAAAGGGCCTGAGCCCGAGTAACCCGGCCGAGTAAAAACTACTCAGCCGACTTTGGGAACGCTGGTCAACATGATCTAATGGTAGTTTTAGTTTACTAAAGCTGCTTTTTATCAGATTAACGACATTTGGGTATCATAATGTATCTTTGCTATCTCGGGTAAAAGAGACAAAAGTTTTTGTTTTTTTTTTGTCAATACGAAATGTTGGGATCCACTTTATTATAACGAAATGAATATTTTCAAATCAAGAAATTGGATTTTGAGTTTCTAAACACTGATGTAACTGTTAAAAAATTGGTTTGTCTTCAAATTTAGGACATTATTTTTCGTGGCAAATGCATAGTACTTCTATTTTTTCTTTATTTTAAGAACAATCATGTGGGCTGGACAACATTTGTATAATATGCAGTCCAGGGTATAAAGTATCCATTTTAAGATGACCGCAAATAGGTGGTCCATCTAAAAACAATTGTAACTAACGATTCAAATGTTTTTTTAATATGATTATTATTTCTAGTTGTCAAATTTTATTTATTTTTCCGTATTCATGATCTCCATATTAAAAATTAAATATCTAAAAATTAGGATCAAATTATATTTAAAAAATATATTTATTGCCAAGGCCGCATTTGCACATGTGCAGGCTTAGCCGCATGCTAACTGTGTCCTTACTTTAATAACCAAAATATACTACACACTCTCAATAGTTTATTGTCTAGTTACTCCCTCAAGCAAAACCCCATCTATGATTAATTTAAGGACTCCAAATTCTCAATAAATTTTTTTCCTAATTACAACCTCTACGCACTCGAAAAAAAAACAAATCTCTCAAGATTGAACAAAGACCATCCAAGTCTAAGTGTTAGAAAACTCACATTTCAATTTTTTTTCTTTTGAAAATAATCATATAGCGGTTCTTAGGTGGTTCTCTAGGTTTCAAATTGCAAAGCTCTTTCTAAGTATGTATTTTCACCTAGGGAGTAAATATAAACTATGCTCCCTAAAAATTACATCATTTGTGCCGTTTTCATATATTCACTATGTATGTACTCACTTTAGTTAAAGTTCAAGGATTATATGCTATGAGACTATTTATAATTCTTACAAGAAAGTCACAATCACTCTTAATCATTGGATGGTTTGATATTTGTCACAAAATTAAAAAAAAAAAAAAAAATTTGATTTTAATATAACACACCCTTGCAATTACCCGATTTAAAATCTAATGGATAATAACTATTACGATCTCCAAGTAAATGGTCTCTTGCGTTTTTTTTTTTACCCCTAGAATGGAAGATATGTACTGGCGGGAGCATATAATTTACTGAGCTTAATAATAAGGGTATTTAGTTTTGTTTCTATTAAAAAATGCTCTAGAAACTAGAAAGTGCCAAGAAAAAAAAGGTTATAAAAACCAAGGCACATGGCCCAACATGCATTTGCTTTCCTTTGCTTTTCAGACTTTTTTTTTTTTTAAGCATATATGGTTGGTGTGTTGGGTCCAGTCAAATGCATAGTGCATTACACGTGGCACTCTTGTTGTGGAGTTCTTTTACATTTCAATGGGCACTATCCTCATCTACAGATTTCTTCTTACTATAGATTATATCAGCCGTTCATTTGTAGCTTCAATTGATTTCATGGGGATCCCATTGATGGCGGGATTGCTTTAGTTTCTTTTTTCTCATTACTTAATTTTTTTTATAAATAATATTGACTTAAATTTAAATATTTTCCATTTATTTTTTTTGTAACTTCATGCACAATAATTAATATTACTTTGTGATTTTTTCTATAAACTGCACCACCTTTTCATAAAATAGAGAAATAATTCCTGTATTTAGGCAAAAAATCTGGGCTTCCCAACCGTGAGATATGAGTTTCTTTTCTAAATTTCAAAATGTTATAGACTATTTTGGGTATGTTAATTAAATGCCCAAAGATATTGTAGCCCCTTGGGAGTATACTGTCCATTTACTCCCTCAATAAAATCATTAAAAACAATTTCCTAAGTGCAAGTGTGATATCAATAGGCATCAAGATGAGAGACCCAGTACAATACCTATTACGATGTGCGGATTAGTTCAAGCAGAAGGCTAAAAAATAGCAAGGGTAGGTCCTAGTCAAAAAAAGTATAGAGACTTATGGTGTCATTGAGGGTGTGGCCATTGATAAAGTAAAATGATGAACGTGAAGATTGATATAGCTGACCCGAAATAGTTGAAAAAGCTATGAAAATGATGATGAGATTTAAGTGATGATGAAGAAGGTTATGAAAAGAAATATTTTAAGATTGAATGGAAACCGTTCAATTTCTACGGGATGAGATTTAAGTGACAGAAAACTCAAATTTCAATATATTTTTTTTTTTGAGAATAATCATCCAATAATATTTAAATTGTTCCCAAATTTCATATTTAAAAAATATCTCCCAAATAGGTCTTTAAGACGAGGGAGTAGAAGTAAATTATGCTCTCCAAAGAGCACAGTATACTTGCTCTAATTAAATTATAAAATCAGTCTAAATAAAACCATAATTTTGAATTTCCCTCTAAAAATTTCACTCAACTAGTAACTTTTTTAAGATAATGATGTGGCAGCATCTCACTCCTAAGTTTGGCATCACTAACACTCTGCAAAATAACAAGAACCAGGTTTCTATTCCTCTCCCTCTCTGAGTATTCATTATTTTATGCATTGAATCTATCTCTTTCCCCACCAAAATATGAAAAGCATATCTGTGTCTCTGTTAATGCCAATTTTCTATGCATTGAACCCATCTCTCTCTCTCTGACTGCCAATAACAAAAAGAAGAAGAAGACCCATGTCTGATACTCTTTTCTCATAGAAAACACTTATTCTCATTGACTCATAAAGCAATAATCAGGGTCTTCCTTAGATTCTCCTTTCTCATTCACTCATTCCCACCATTTCTGATACACAAAAAACGCGTTTTTCCTGTCCTGTATAGCTAAACAAACCTCTCTCTCTGTCTTTCTCTGTCTCTGTCTCTCTCTCTCTCTCTCTGTCTCTCTCTCTCTCTCTCTCTCTTATCTAACCCCTCCCATGGCAAAAACTGAAAACAAAATCCCAATACTCCTTTTAGCTCTGCTCCTTATCTCCACACAGTTTCAGCTATGTTTAACCACCACCATACCAGGGCCCATCAAAACTATAGTAGTCCTTGTCCTCGAGAACAGATCATTCGATCACATGCTCGGTTGGATGAAGAGAAATAACCCATTGATCAATGGAGTTACAGGCAGTGAGTGTCTCCCCAAATCCACTCAAGACCCACAATCCACAACTGTTTGTTTCTCCAATGACGCAGAGTTTGTTGATCCAGACCCAGGCCACTCCTTCCAGGCCATAAAGGAACAGGTACTGAGCCTGATTGCTAAGAATGGGTACTTGCATTGAGACTGCTGGTTGGTTTCAACATTTTTAATATAGATTTTATGAGTCCATTCCTTATTCAATAATTCAATGATTTGGGAGTTCTTAGGAGATTATAATGAGTGAAAGTGGATTTCTTCATATTTTCAAATGTTCGGGAGTTACTGTTATATTAGGTTGAATAATTGTGAAAATATGGATGTTGGGATTCTTCATATTCTGAAGCTGCTCGGGGGTACTAATTAGTTATTTTAGTGTCCTTTCCAAATTCAATTTTTGAGTAGATTAGTATTAATGTTGCCATTTTTCGTGTTGGTTTTCTTTGTATTTCGAGAGGGGCCTTTTCAATTTGAAGATGATCCAATTTCCAATATCATATATGGCATAGTCTTAGACAATTAGTAGCCAGAGCCATAGAATATCTTCTTAAATGTTAAAGCATCTTTGTGCATTTCTAAGTTTATTCAGTGATTATAAGATTAGTGTTCTGTTTCAATAGTAGGCGGTTTGATTTTAATAAGTTAATATAGATTCTTACATAATAGCTTGTTTTTATTATTATTAGAAGAATAAGTGTATGATATTAGACTAGAAGATTAGTCATTGATTATCAGAAGATTGTTAATTGTTAGAACTTAGAGGATCGGTATGTGGTTTCAACGAAACCAATTGCTCTTCTCACTGGATCAATTTCCAATTTTTCGCAGGTTTTTGGCTCTGAGAACTCAACAGAGGCAAAAATGTTTGGCTTTGTCCAACAAGCTCTATCCATTTCTCCAGATCTTGGAGACAAGGTCATGAAGGGCTTTAGACCAGAGGTCTTACCGGTCTACTCAACTCTGGTTCAAGAATTCGCAGTCTTTGATCGATGGTTCTCTTCTCTTCCAGGCCCAACTCAACCCAATAGGCTCTTTGTTTACTCTGCAACTTCTCATGGAGCAACAAGCCATGTCAAAAAACAACTTGCACTGGGCTATCCCCAAAAGACCATCTTTGATTCTCTTCATGAATCAGACCTCTCTTTTGGTATCTATTTCAAGAGCATACCAACCACTCTTTTTTATAGGAATTTGAGGAAGCTAAAGTATATCTCTAAGTTTAAGCAATATGATTTAAGTTTTGAGAGAGATGCAAGAGAAGGAAAGTTGCCAAATTTGTGTGTGATTGAGCCAATGTACTTTGATATGAAGGGGAGAGAAGCTGATGATGATCACCCATCTCATGATATATCTAATGGTCAGAAATTGGTTAAAGAGGTTTATGAGATTTTGAGGAAGAGTCCACAGTGGAACGAGACTTTAATGGTGGTGACTTATGATGAGCATGGTGGGTTCTTTGATCATGTGCCTACTCCCACTTTGAATGTGCCTAGCCCTGATGGGATCATAGGAGCTGCCCCTGATTACTTCAAGTTTGATAGGTTGGGAGTGAGAGTGCCCACCATCATGGTTTCCCCTTGGATCAAGAAGGGAACAGGTGTGTTAAATGCTCTCTCTCTCATGGATAGTAGTCTGTGATCTTCCATCTAGTTTTCACATTTCCCTCTAAACTTTTGCCTCTTTCATTGCAAAGCAGTATGGGGTCATCTAGTTTTCTCTTTAATGATGGGTTTCTTGCCTTAATCCATCTAAATGTTGTATTGCTGTTGTAATTTCCTCTGTATTGAAGTATGTGATGGTTGCCTAAATTGTGTGAGACGTTTATGTGAGGTTTTTGCTTTTGTGTGAGAACAGTGATGAGCAAACCTACTGGGCCAAATGTGAACTCTGAATTCGAGCACTCGTCGATTCCAGCAACCATAAAGAAGATGTTCAACTTGACCTCCAATTTCTTGACTTACAGAGATGCTTGGGCTGGAACCTTTGAGCAAGTTGTCGGCCTCTTATCCGAACCAAGGACTGATTGCCCAGGTAAATTTCAATTCATGGTTTCATTATACTATGTCCACAGAGAGAGAGAGAGAGAGAGAGAGAGAGAGAGAGAGAGAGAGAGAGAGAGAGAGAGAGAGAGAGAGAGAGAGAGAGAGAGAGAGAGAGAGAGAGAGAGAGAGAGAGAGAGTAGAGAGTAGAGTAGAGTAGTAGTAGTACGTAGTAGTAGTAGAGTAGTAGTAGTAGTAGTAGTAGTAGTAGTAGTAGTAGTAG
>NW_006499436.1:952352-975691 GCF_000471905.2 Amborella trichopoda
ATCTCTAAGGGAATAAATTACATCCAATTGAGTACATTTTCTGATAAACAATAATATAAGGAATCAAAACCCTAAATTTTTAACACATTATTTCTAATATATCATGAAAAAAAAAATCAAAAGGCGAAAAAAAAAAAAAAAACAGCGGAATTTTGGTTCCGCAGACATCTCTGTATTCATCTCAAATTTCATGCTGTAATTGACCAAATTACATAAAATTGAAAATTTTAAATCATAATAGAGAAAATAAAGATTAAAAACCCTACAAATTGAACTCATTATCTTCAAAATATGTCGTGAAATAAATTATATGGTGGAAAAAAAAAAAACCCAAACTTCTTACCTGATTTTATGAACCGAAGCCTTCAATCTCCAAAAAACTCTGTTTTTCTCAACGATTATCACAAATTAGTAACAAAAGGTTTTGATGCACAGCTTTATGATCAAAATGCCTACAAATTTTGAAAGATTCATGCTCTATTTGGCATGAAACACAAGGAAAGGCGGAAACCCTAAAAATGCAAGTTTCGTGATCCAAAAACACCAAATTTTTCAACCATTTAATCCGTGTAAAAGCTGTTTACAACCTGCAAATTAGATCACATGCCAAAAAAAACAAGAAAAATGATCAAAAAATGACAAATTTCGAAGAATCCCGTAAAGAATACTGTGCAACCCATGTTCTTCACGGACTCGCCGATTCCGCACAGTGAATCGGCGAGTCACTGTGCAGAATCGTCCGGTTCTCTCTAGAACGGGACGATTCCCGTTTTTTTAACCGATTTGATCCCCCCCATGCGATTCCCGAGTCGAACCGGGCGAGTCCGGTTCGACTCGACGTGTTTTTAAACACTGCCCTAAACAATCAAACTCAAAAATTCATTGGAAGAAGTTGTTTTTGATGCCGAAAAATCATCAAATTTGATCATCTTGACGTTGACATAAATAGACGTAAAAAAAAAAAAAAAAACTTAGAGTTTTGGAAATAGTACATATTGTAATACATTATCTAGATCGTCAATTTTCAAGATTTATAGGTGTTCTTAGATGTGCTTGATCTACACTATTTTTTAAGTTCTAGATTTTATAATTAAAGATGAAAATAAATTTTTAGGTCATCATAAAAATTTTTGATACTGAAACGACATCTTTTGACACTAATTGAAGGTGTGTATCATTTCGATTGTTTGGGGCCTCTGCCTTATATAAACCACACCGATGTTTTAAACATCGATTCAGAGAGGAATCGACCTATGTTTTAGACATCGATTCAAAGAGGAATCGACCGATCCAGATTACGAATAGTCAAGGATGAATCCCTTCTTGTAAAATATTGAGAGCTGGCTGGTCTCCCACGACTGGCCAATTCTGTAGAGAATGGGTCAGAACCAGCCCCAACTTATTAATTTTGTTTTAACTTTTTAATTTTTTTAACGACTGGTTCGATAGACTAGATAGTCGATCCGGCAAACCAAAAAAATCCAATCACTACTCCAAATTGTAAAGCCCGACTCTAGCTCAAGCCTAATGGCCAAAATAGAGCTGAAATTATATGGAAATGTATATAATGAGACCATCTACTTTTGATAAATGGAGGTCATAATCATTGTTGGCCCTTAGATTTGAAATGCGGTGGTTAAGGATGTATCATTGTTTAGGTATAAAGTTCAAAATAAAATTTGTTGAATATTGTGATAAATTTCAGCTATTAAATTTTACATCCAATGTTTAAAAATAGTTGTGACCTCCATGTACTAAAAATAAATAGTTCACATAATATACAATCCCAAATTATAATGAGGATTACAATAAATATTGGCATAATTTCGCTGAAATTTTGTAGACCAAGAACATAAGAACACGAAAAGTTAAAATATGTTCCATTTTCTATTGATAACGCAAGAAGAATACGCTCGTTCATGAAGGGAAAAAAGAAGAAGATAAAACTAAGGAAAAGTGTTCTATGAGTGAGCCGGTGCAAGAGCTCGCTAACTCTTCAATGTCTATCTTTAAGGTGGATGTTGTGTAAAACGCATAGGGTCTGGGTGCCGTTTGTATGGAGCCGAGGTCTAAAAAATCAAAGTAGAGTGTACTTTCAAGTAGTATCGAGAAATGCGGTTTCAATACTAGAAATTTTTGTAATAATAGAAATTTTTGTGATAGCCTTGTTTCATCTCTAATTATAAAATTCAAAGCTTCAAAAATAGTGTAGATCGAGCTGATCTATGAAAACTTGAAAATCTTTAAAATTGCTTGACAAAAAATGTATTACAAGATGCACTATTTCCAAAAGTTCAAATCAATTTTTTTCTCATGTCTATGCATCTTGATGTCGAGCTGATATTTGGACATCAAAACAACCTTTTCCGGTATAATTTTTTAGGTGTGCTCTAATTTGATTGTTTAGAGCCTCGTCTCTATATAAACTTTTTCTAATAAAATATGGACAATGCCAAAAAATATCCCAAAAAAAAAAACACATTTTAAAGTTTAATTATTTTTTTTTCATATTTATGATCAACTTGGCTTAGATGATGAATCCCTAAATTTTTAGACAAAAATCCATCTTTAAAGTGAATATAGAGGGTAGGGGTGGCAACGTGTTGGGTCAGGCTGGATCGGGACCAAATCCGAATAGTATTCGGGTTCAAGTTTTGGACTCGGACCCGACTCGACCCATCAAGTCCAAAAGTTGGACCCATACCCATACCCGTCGGGTCTCGGGTCTATCCCGTTGGGTCTTAGGTCTGGTTAGGGTTCATTGCCACCCTCACTATGAGCTTTTTTTTTTTTACCTTTTTTTTTACTATCATGTACCCATATTATTGACAATAAGGTCATAATCATCTGCCATTAGATTTCAAGCCAGCTGATTTGTCGTTTAATAGCTAAAGATGACTACGAGTTCTTATTGTATACAATCTTTAATATACCCAAATGAATTGGCTTTGAAGTATTTTATCTCCAGTAGTTTACGAGTATGAGTCAGGTCCAACTCCACCCAGACTCGGACCCGTGTCGGGTATACCCGACGGGTCCCGAGTCCATTGCCACCCCTAATAGAGGGGTCCCCACATATACATATGCATCAAGTTGACTCATATACACCCATCCTAAAATTAATTTGGGGACCTAGTTTCTATGCGGACTTGCTATGCAGCTAAGTCCGCATATGTAAAAATGCTGGCTTATTAATAAATATATTTTTGAGATGGATTTTTGAACATAATTTTAAAAGCACGTAATCTCTAGCTTGGAGATCATGAATATGAAAAAAATAAACAAATTTTAAAAACTAAAAATAATAATTATTTGGACTATTAGTTTCCATTGTTTTTAAATACACCACATAACTTGCATCCCTGCTTTGTACTTTTTTTTTGACCGTATATATAAGCATGCTGTCCAACCTGCATGAGACAATTTTCCTTAATTTGGTATGTACCTTTTGGTTAAGGGAAAGTATACGACGCCCATTATGGAAAAGTACACAGTAGCATTGATTATTCCTCTCATGTACAAGGGCGTTGCAAGAGCCTTTCTAACTGAGTTGCTCGGGCGTGTTTATGCGGGCGCCGCTCAAAGTACAAAAAGGTTAAAGTTTATTGCATTTGACGAGTATGTACTAGAGAGGGAAATGACCTTGCAAGACCCTTCCACACTTATGCATAAGATTTTATATGATTATTGTTAAATTTGATGTATTTATATATAAAAAAATCAAATTTTACATTCATATGATAATTTTTTTAGAGATTTGTATCAAATTTAATAATTATCTTTTGAAGTCCTACACAGATGAGTGTAGAAAAATCTCATAAAATCATCACTCGAGAAGGGTCTCATAGGATCATTAAAGATTATGATAATTCAGACTTCTTTCTACTAAAGATAAATAGTTTATTTTTTTTTTTTTTGGAGCGTTAAAGATAAATAATTTTCTAGTATATAATTATAAATAAAAGCACACGATTAACATGCGGCCAAACCTCCATATGTACAAATGAGGGCTTGGCAATAAATATGTTTTTTAAATATATTTTGATCATAATTTTAGAGATTATATATTTTTTAACATGGAGATCATGAATATGAAAAATAAATAAATTTAAAAAATTAAAAATAATAATTATATTAAAAAACATTGGGGCAGTTGTTTACAATTGTTTTTAGACGGACCACCTATTTGCATCAATTTTTAAGATTAAAGCTTTATACCGCTGGACCGCATATTGTACAAATGCGGTTCACCCCGCATAAAACAATTGTTTTAAATAAAATATGATGATTTACACATACGTGTATACGTGTATGGTTTAGATCTATATTTTAAAACCTAACGATTTTCGATCTAGATCATCGATTTGGATGGAAATCAGTCAAGAATGAACCAGTTTTGGCAGACTATGAGTCTCAATCTAGTTCCCCTTACAACCATCCCCTTGTATATCATTTTATTTTTATTTTTTAATTTATCAAATATAATCCAAGTTTTAAAACCAAGAGAAAGTAACATATATATCGGCTATATTTAGTGTTATTATAGAATTACCGTGAAGTTTATGTTATTACATATATAACTGTTTCTTCAACTTCATAACATTTTTTTATAAAAAACGACACAATTGCCCTTTTTTGTTTTTGAAAAACTAGAAAATTACCTTTTTCGATTTTTTCAAAATAAAAAATCTATAGCTTTCCAGGAAGTTACTATAAAAGGAAAGATAGTTTTTGGTTTTTGAAAACAGGAAATATCCTATTTTTTATTTTTGAAAACCAAAAATGTCATTTTCGGTTTTTCAAAAACAAAAACTATGTTTCTTTCCAATAAATTTCCCAATTACTGTAAAATGAAAGATAGTTTTCAGTTTTTAAAAAACCGAAATGGTCATGTTTTTGATTTTTCAAAAATCGAAAATCAGTCTCTTTCCAGTAAGTTACTGAAAAATGAAAGATAGTTTTCGGTTTTTTAAAAAACTAAAAATATCCAATTTCCAATTTTAAAAAAACAAAAAACACAACTTTTTCGGTTTTTGAAAAACAAAAATGTTTCGGTTTTTCAAAAATAGAAAATGACAGTCCCGTCTTTGTTTATTTCCTAAATTTTTTTTTTATAAAGTTGAAATAAATGGGTATACATGTAATAACATAAACTTCACAATAATTTCAAAATAACACTAAATATAATAGATATATATGTTTTTTTCTCTAAAACCAATGTCGTCGGATTCAATTTGGAGTCTTTTTCGGTTAGGTGAGAAAAATGAAGCAATTTGGTTATTTGATCGATTCGGGAGAAGACTTCGATTTTTTTTAAAAATTAATATATATATATATATATATATATAAGCTTTTTATTGTAACAGGGACAGGTGGTAATGTCGGCAGAATATTTTTACTATAGCAAGGACAGGTGGCGATGTCGACAGAATCTTTTTACTGTAGCAGGGGCAAGTGGCGATATCTGTAGAATCTTTTTACTATAGCTAGGACATGTGGTGATGTCGGTAGAAGCTTTTTAGGATAGGTGGCATTACTAAAGAGGGCTTTGGAAGGAAAGTGGCTTCTTGAAGAGCTTTAGCGACTCGGAACATAATCTAGTTCCCCTGAGATATGTTATTAGTGAAGCGTATTACACTTCAAGATTAGCAGCCCTATGCTTACTCTTCGACAATTGGTCCTATTAAGCTTACTCTGCCTCTGAGGCTAACTCGAGATTCGGAGAGACAAACCTATAGTTAAGCTGGGCAAGGGCTTCTTCCAGGGTCTTGATAGAGCTACTAGTTATATGCCCGTGCTACTAAGGCTTTCTTCTTCAGCGCCCGGGGATGGTAATCGAATTGGTCAACTAACACCCTAAATCAGGCTCTAATATTTAGATCTATTTATTTAAATCTATATATTTAAGATCTATCTATTTAATGTCATTTAATTTTGAATATTAAAATCTCAAGAAGGTTCTAGGTACATAGTAAAATCTCAAGAAGATTCTAGGTATATTGAAGATTTCTAAATATACTAAAGCAAGAACTATAATAAATAATGAAATGAAAGATATATCAATAATTATCCAATTAGTATACACAATCTGACGAATTCTAGGGCTAATAATAAGCTTCACTTGCATTTCATAACAAAATATTACATAAACTTTACTTGTATTAACAAAATATTACACAATAAGAAAAGAAAATACTTACAGTCTACACATAAAGAAGCTAGTGAATAGCTTCCATTCATCATGGCAGAAACTTGGAAGATCGCTAAATTTACAGTCACACATTTTAAACAACCATCAAGATGATTTATAGATTACCATCTATTATACATAACAAGCTAAGAAATAAAAGGAGATGAAAAGAAGAACCTGGACTGGACTGTAATACAAAGTACTTAAAATGAGAATACAACTGCTAAGTTCCTCTGAAATTGTTTTAGAGAGAGAGAATAAAACAGATGAGAGAGAGTGTAACTAGGAATAGAAGAGAGAGTGTCGGAGCAGATTTCTCTTTCCCGGATGCCCTCATACAGAAGTTTGCTGCCCCTTTTATAAAGCCCGGACTTCAAATTCTTCTTCATTCTCTTTTATTGTGAGCCGTAACAGTTGATAGAAGCTTTTTACTGTAACAGGGACAGGTGGCGATGTCGGCAGAATATTTTTACTATTGCAGAGATGGGTGGCGATGTCGACAGAATCTTTTTATTGCAACAGGGACAGGTGGCGATGTCGGCAGAATCTATTTACTCTAGCAGGGACATGTGGTGATGTCAGCAGAAGCTTTTTAGGACAGGTGGCATTACTAAAGGAAAGTGGCTTCTTGGAGAGCTTTAGCAACTTGGAACATCAACTAGTTCCCCCTGAAATATGTTATTAGTAAAGCATATTACACTTCAAGATTAGCAGCCCTATGCTTACTCTTCGACAATTGGTGCTGTTAAGCTTACTCTGCCTCTGAGGCTAACTCGAGATCCGGAGAGACAAACCTATAGTTAAGCTGGGCAAGGGCTTCTTACAGGGTCTTGATAGAGCTACTAGTTATATGTCCGTGCTACTAAGGCTTTCTTCTTCAGCGCCCCGAGGATGGTAATCGAATTGGTCAACTAACACCCTAAATCAGGCTCTAATATTTAGATCTATTTATTTAGGGCTATTTATTTAAGATCTATCTATTTAATCTCATTTAATTTTGAATATTAAAATCTCAAGAAGGTTCTAGGTACATATTAAAATCTCAAGAAGATTCTAGGTATATTGAAGATTTCTAAATATACTAAAGCATGAACTATAATAAATAATGAAATGAAAGAGATATCAATAATTATCCAATTAGTATACACAGTCTGACGAATTCTAAGGCTAATAATAAGCCTCACTTGCATTTCATAAAAAAATATTACATAAACTTTACTTGTATTAACAAAATATTACACAATAAAAAAAGAAAATACTTACAATCTATACATACAGAAGCTAGTGAATAGCTCCCATTCATCAGGACAGAAACTTGGAAGATCGCTAAATTTACAGTCACACATTTTAAACAACCATTAAGATGGTTTATAGATTACCATCTATTACACATAACAAGCTAAAAAATTAAAGGAGATGAAGAGAAGAATCTGGACTAGACTGTAATACATAGTACTTAAGATAAGAATACAACTGCTGAGTTCCTCTGGAATTGTTTTAGAGAGAGAGAATAAAACAGATGAGAGAGAGTGTAACTAGGAATAGAAGAGAGAGTGTCGGAGCAGATTTCTCTTTCCCAGATGCCCTCATAAGGAAGTCTGCTGCCACTTTTATAAAGCCCGGACTTCAAATTCTTCTTCATTCTCTTTTATTGTGAGCCGTAATAGTTGATAGAAGCTTTTTACTGTAACAGGGACAAGTGGCAATGTCGGCAGAGTATTTTTACTGTAGTAGGGATAGGTGGCAATGTCGGTAGAATCTTTTTACTGTAGCAGGGACAGGTGGCGATGTCGGCAGAATCTTTTTACTGTAGCAGGGACAAGTGGCAATGTCGGTAGAATCGTTTTACTATAGCAGGGACTAGTGGTCATGTCGGCAGAAGTTTTTTAGGAAAGGTGGCATTACTAAAGAGGGCTTTGGAAGGAAAGTGGCTTCTTGGAGAGCTTTAACGACTCAGAACATAATCTAGTTCCCTCTGAGATATTTTATTAGTAAGTGTATTACACTTCAAGATTAGCTGCCCAATGCTTACTCTTCGACAATTGGTGCTGTTAAGCTTACTCTGCCTCTGAGGCTAACTCGAGATCCGGAGAGACAAACCTATAGTTAAGCTGGGCAAGGGCTTCTTCCAGGGTCTTGATAGCGCTACTAGTTATATGTCCGTGCTACTAAGGCTTTCTTCTTCAGCGCCCGGGGATGGTAATCCAATTGATCAACTAACACCATAAATCAGGCTCTAATATTTAGATCTATTTATTTAAGATCTATCTATTTAATCTCATTTAATTTTGAATATTAAAATCTCAAGAAGGTTCTAGGTACATATTAAAATCTCAAGAAGATTCTAGGTATATTGAAGATTTCTAAATATACTAAAGCAAGAACTATAATAAATAATGAAATGAAAGAGATATCACTAATTATCCAATTAGTATACACAGTCTGACGAATTCTAAGGCTACTAATAAGCTTCACTTGCATTTCATAACAAAATATTGCCTAAACTTTACTTGTATTAACAAAATATTACACAATAAGAAAAGAAAATACTTACAGTCTACACATACAGAAGCTAGTGAATAGCTTCCATTCATCAGGGCAGAAACTTGGAAGATCGCTAAATTTACAGTCACACATTTTAAACAACCATTAAGATGGTTTATAGATTACCATCTATTATACATAACAAGCTAAGAAATAAAAGGAGATGAAGAGAAGAACCTGGACTGGACTGTAATACAAAGTACTTAAGATGAGAATGCAACTGTTGAGTTCCTCTAGAATTGTTTTAGAGAGAGAGAATAAAACAGATGAGAGAGAGTGTAACTAAGAATAGAAGAGAGAGTGTCGGAGCATATTTCTCTTTCCCGGATGCCCTCATAAAGAAGTCTGCTACCCCTTTTATAAAGCCCGGACTTCAAATTCTTCTTCATTCTCTTTTATTGTGAGCTGTAATAGTTGATAGAAGCTTTTTACTGTAACAGGGACAAGTGGCAAAGTCGGCAGAGTATTTTTACTGTAGTAGGGACAGGTGGCGATGTCGGCAGAATCTTTTTACTGTAGCAGGGACAGGTGGCAATGTCGACAGAATCGTTTTACTGTAGCAGGGACAGGTGGCGATGTCGGCAGAATCTTTTTATTGTAGCAGGGACAGGTGGTGATGTCGGTAGAAGCTTTTTAGGACAGGTGGCATTACTAAAGTGGGCTTTGGAAGGAAAGTGGCTTCTTGGAGAGCTTTAGCGACTCGGAACATAATCTAGTTCCCCCTGAGATATGTTATTAGTAAAGCGTATTACACTTCAAGATTAGCAGCCCAATGCTTACTCTTTGACAATTGGTGCCGTTAAGCTTACTCAGCCTCTGAGGCTAACTCGAGATCAGGAGAGACAAACCTATAGTTAAGCTGGGCAAGGGCTTCTTCCAGGGTCTTGATAGCGATACTAGTTATATGTCCGTGCTACTAAGGCTTTCTTCTTCAGCGCTCGGGGATGGTAATCGAATTGGTCAACTAACACCCTAAATCAGGCTCAAATATTTAGATTTATTTATTTAGATCTATTTATTTAAGATCTATCTATTTAATCTCATTTAATTTGAATATTAAAATCTCAAGAAGGTTATAGGTACATATTAAAATCTCAAGAAGATTCTAGGTATATTGAAGATTTCTAAATATACTAAAGCAAGAACTATAATAAATAATGAAATGAAAGAGATATCAATAATTATCCAATTAGTATACACAGTCTGACGAATTCTAAGGCTACTAATAAGCTTTACTTGCATTTCATAACAAAATATTACATAAACTTTACTTGTATTAACAAAATATTACACAATAAGAAAAGAAGATACTTACAGTCTACCCATACAGAAGCTAGTGAATAGCTTCCATTCATCAGGGCAGAAACTTGGAAGATCGCTAAATTTACAGTCACACATTTTAAACAACCATTAAGATGGTTTATAGATTACCATATATTATACATAACAAGCTAATAAATAAAGGAGATGAAGAGAAGAACCTGGATTGGACTGTAATACAAAGTACTTAAGATGAGAATGCAACTGCTGAGTTCCTCTGGAATTGTTTTGGAGAGAGTGAATAAAACAGATGAGAGAGAGTATTACTAGGAATAGAAGAGAGAGTGTCGGAGCAGATTTCTCTTTCTCGGATGCCCTCATACAGAAGTTTGCTGCCCCTTTTATAAAGCCCGGACTTCAAATTCTTCTTCATTCTTTTTTATTGTGAGCTGCAACAGTTGATAGAAGCTTTTTATTGTAACAGGGACATGTGGCAATGTCGGCAGAATATTTTTACTGTAGTAGGGACAGGTGGCAATGTCTACAGAATCTTTTTACTGTAGCAAGGACAGGTGGCAATGTCGGCAGAATCTTTTTACTGTAGCAGGGACAGGTGGTGATGTTGGCAGAAGCTTTTTAGGACAGACGACATTACTGTAGTGTCGGTAGAAGCGTTTTAGGACAGGTGGCATTACTATAGTGTCGGCAGAAGCTTTTAATCTATCGGGTCGAGCTTGCCGGCCTTTATTGGGAGAATTCTATAGCAGGTTGGATACAGTCTTCATTTGCTTGGGTATAGTCCTCTTCTTCATTCTGACTTGAAGTTGTCATTAATTGTCCTTCTTCCTCGAATATTTGTAGAAGCTGTTTTTTCAATTCTTCCTTTGTGGCTTGAGGGTGTTGTTTTCTCATTTTATTAATATATTTTGAGAAACTATTTGGCTTTTCATATATTACTTGTCTTGGAATTTTCTTTAGCTTGATATTTTCCGTTTCAAGTGATTTATTTTCATATATATCCCACCATTTGATGGATATCTTTTTTCTTAGCCTTGGGATATATTCATAATCATTTGTTAAATTCTCAAATATAGCATATTCCCATTTCATTATCCATAGAATCTGGTATATTGTCATAAAATGTAAATGGTAATCTATATTGGGGTCTCTATTATTATATTCTACAAATTTGGCTTGAGATCTCTGAAACCTTTCTGGGAGAAATTGTGATCCTGATCCCCAGATTAGAAACCAATTTCGAAACCAGTTAGGAAAGGTTTCAGTAACTGGCATCTTTATTTGGAGGAACCATGTATGGGAATTATTATTATTTTGGAGGGCTAGAGCTTTGTGCCAAGCATCTATATATTATGAATATTTATAATATTTATTGGTAAATTCTGATGCTTGCAATTTTTTTCTTCTCAAAAGATCTGAGCCCCATTCTTTATATGTTATTATTTTCCGTATCTGGAGCTTTGAATATGCTATATTATTGGTATTTCTCTAGTAGTAATTTAGCAGAGTGATGCTTTCAGTTTCAAGCAGAATGGCCTCATATCATTCTCTTGTTTTGTTACCATTAGAGGAGTTTAAGTTTTTCAGTAAGTAGAGATTGGCTATTTGATTAGGGTTCATATTCCAATGTTCATCTTCAATGATGATATCCATAAGAAAAGCAGTTTCTTCAAACTGGGATTTTCCTGAAGGGAAACTTTATTTGGGCATGGAGATGACATGAAAACTAGGCGATGAGAAGTTATTAGAGGACTAGGAGATCCTGCATAAGTTACTATGGGTTTTGAAGGTGAAGAAGGTGGGTAACTTATTAATGGAGATCCTACAGATGGGGATGGAACAATTTCCATTTTTCCCTTGCCTTTATTTTGATTATTCATATTTAGATTAAGCTGCTGCTGCTGCTGGTTAACCCTTCCCTCCCTGCAAAAATTCACGAGTGAGAAAGTCGGGAAGAGAGTTATATATATTAATGAAAAATTTCAAATTTTAAAATTAAAAAAAAATATAAGAAATACTTTTATTTACATATTTCTTTGCTTAGGGCGAAGATGAACGATGTAGCCCAAATCTGATCGAAGCGACAACACCAAGCTTCGCTTCGCTTCGTTTTGGTCTAAACATCCAAAGGCTTCGGCCTGATCAGCTGAAGCAAAAATAATTTGACAACACTATTTAAAATGCCCTAGAGTAAAATATAGCCACTTAGTAGATTATTTTCACTATCAAATTTCGAAATCCACTTTAGAATTAGTGGATGAGTATATCTAAATAACAAAAATGGATTATGAGTTCTAAGTGCTTAGATCTAGGAATCCGAAAGTCAAACAACCGGTTTTCAAACTTTGCACGTATTTTAAATTATTATTTTTGAATTGAAGTTGGTCACTAGGTGCGAAGGAATTTGAGATAATAAAAATACTCGTAGATAGGATTTGAGAGGAAGCAAAGAGGTGATATGCCACCATGAGAACGCATATATGCCAAATATGGTGGTCCCAAATAGATGATGGCATAATCACATGAGAAAAAAGTTTTTACATGTGGTAGGTAGCTCAAGTCGTAACCTCTCTCTTAACCTTATATTATTAAAGAGTAATGATGTTATGAAACCCTCCCATACCCACGTGTGTAGGACCCCAAAAGATCACCATTAAATTTGATACAGATATCTAAAAAAGTCAAGTCTCACACCCATGTGATAACTTTTACAGAGATCTGTGCCAAATTTAATGGTGATCCTTTGGAGTCCTGCACACATTGGTGTGGGAGGGTCTCATAAGATCATTACTCATTATTAAATAAGGTACACTTTAAAATTCTTAGAGAAGAGTGTGTTTCGGCTTTGGAGGACCCTCCAATTGATCATCTCTACTTCTAGATGTATGGACATGAAAGAAAACAAGAATTCTATGTTTAGAAAAAATGTGTGTAATAATAAGTTATATGAACCATCTATTTTTAAGTTTTTTAATTGTTTATTGATTTGTTTGTTATGTACTGTTTTTGAAATTTGAAACCTCATAACTAGAGATGAGAATAGATTTTCAAGCCAACATAAGTTTTCTAATACCATAACCACATATCTAAACAAATTTTAGAAGTGTGGCTACAACCACAAATTCAACCTCATACAAACACCCTATACCCTATACATTTTCAACTTTCTATCGATAATGCAAGGAAAATATGCTCATTTATGCAGAAAAAAATAAATGAAAAAAACGGAAAGAAAAAAAAGATAAAACTAATTTGTTATGCAATTTTTCATTGGGGAAAGTATATGATAGTATGGAAAAGTACACAATGGATTGATTATTTCTCTCTAATGCAAGGACGGGCATGTCAGCTGCGGGCTAGCTCAAAGTACAAAGAAAAAAAAGAGTTTCTTGCAATGTTTAATGGAAAATTGTTCCATGCAGGCTAGACCACATTTCTACAATATGCCGTCTAGAGGTATAAAGGATCCATCTTTAAGATGGATGCAAATAGGTAGTCCAACTAGTAACTAACGGTCCAAATGTTTTCTTGATATAAATACTATTTTTAGGTTTCAAAATTTATTTATTTGTTAATATTCATGATCTCCATATTAAAAATTATATATTCTCAAAAAATTAGGATCAAATTATATTTTAAAAATATGTTTATTACCAAGCCTGCATTTCTACATTATGAAGTCTGGCCGCATAGAAACCATGTCGATGTACAATACTTTAGTAAGTTTATATTAGGAGTAATAATGATTGTGACTTCTTGGTACCAAAGATAAATAGTATTATAAGATTGTATACTACAAGACCATTCATCTTTTGTTCATAATTATGCGTAGCTATTAGATATCAAAGTGGATAGTTTGGGGTGTATCACAAAGTTATAGAATTTTTTTTTTTTTGGAATTGAGTCTAGTCAATAACACATAATCACTCGACTTGAAATCTGGCGGACATCAATAATTGTGACCTCTTAGTACTACAAGTAAATGGTATCTTCCTATACTTGTCCAAGTTTACATATAATTAGGTAATTTATAATTTTCCAATTTTTGATCTGGATCGCCGATTTGGATAGGGACTAGTTGAGATTGAACCAGTTTTGAGATAGTATGAGTTCCATCGTGGTTCCTTCCTAAAACTACCCAGTTATATGTTTTTTTTTTTTTAAGCTTATCTAATATTTTTTTATGTCCCATCTAAATCCCTACTCCATAAACTCCTATTTTAATTTTACTTTTAATTTTATTTTATTTTAAATATTTTTTTGGATCATTGATTTTGACCAATCCATACCCGATCCAGATCATGGATCCAACACAAATATGTGGGTGGACGATCTGCCCCACCCATTTGGGTTTTAAAATACTGGTTTAGATATTTATTTATGAGTGCCTATAGTGTACTATCATGGGATGAATATTATATACATATTCCCAAGGGCAAAATAGCAACTTAGTAGTATCTTTTCATTGTGGAAGTTTGCAATCCACTTTATAGCGAAAAATAGCTGCTTAGTAGAATTTTTTTAATATGAAAATCTATAGAACGAATGAATGAGTACTTCCGAACAATAAAATTGGATGTCGAGTTCTAAGCACTTACTTTTTTAAGAATAGGCTCTGATGATGATGATTTTTATTTTATAGAAATTAGTAGTTGAGAAAGCCCGAGAGATAATAAAAGTACTTCTAGACAGGTTTTCAGAGGGAGCAAAGAGAAGATATGCCACCACAGGAATGCACATATGCCAAATATGGTAGTCCCAAAGAGATGATGGGATAGAAACACCAGATAAAAACTTGTACATGTGACAGATAGCTCATAAGTCATAACCCCCTCCCCTCTCTCTCTTTTTTCTTTTGAACGTTACCAAAAATTCTCATTAAAAGAAAACCAAGTTACAAGATACAGACAAATTCATTGGAAGGAAGTAATTACCAATGAAGATTGGTATACTTCTCTTGCAAGACAATCAGTCTCAGCATTAGACTTCCTGTAGCAATGGAAGATTTCAGCAGTTTTAGTTTTGATGATATTCCATATCTCATAAAAAATTGTAGTCAACCTCTATGGTATATTAGCTTCGCATTACTTCCAAGCTATAATGTTTGCTGAATCCCCTTCTATGATCTTCTCTCTTTCAAATCTTGACAAGAGTTTAATGCCTTTCAAAAGGCTCCTAACTTTAGCTTCATTAACTGTAATGACACTGCAAGGGCCAAAATATGAACAAATAATATGCCCCATATGGTCTTTTATCAATCTACCAAAACCTGCTGCACTTGGGTTTCCAAAAGAGCTTCCATCAAAACTCAGTTTGTGGTATTAGTACTTGGTGGTGTCCAAACAATGCCCATTTGGTTTGATCTAGGAGAAAATAAACTAGCTACTGCCCTAGGATTAGCAATGATTTGGCTTTTTGGGATGAATTTAGCATCTTTATGTGTAGAAAACCAATCTGCTGCCAGTGCCAAAATATTGGATTTCAGCATCGAAGTATCAGTGCTCAACCCTTCAAGTATTATTTATTTCTTTCATTCCTTAAGCGCCAAAAAATACTCACCCAAATTGATCTCCACAATATTACACCCATCTTTGAGATACCAGGAGTAAGCCATTGGTGAAGAAGCTGACTTATATTTTCAGGAGTATGTATCGAAAGGTTTAGACACTGACGAGCCCAATCCCATAGATTCATCACAAACGGACAATCAAGAAAAAGATGTTGGGCCGCCTCATTATCAGCTTTGCAAAAAATACAACATTGGTTAAAATGAAACCCCTTCTTCTCAAGTTATCGATAGTAGCTAGTTTATCTTGGCACAAAATCCATAAGAATAATTATACATTTAAAGGCACATGAAGCTTTTTTTTCTTAAAAAGTCCAACGTTTAACTGTCTACTACGATCACAAAAAAAGAGATCATAGGCTGACTTAACTACAAAGGCCCGAGAGTGATTAATATCCCAAATGATAACTTCTTCTTTATTTGGTGTGATATAAACACTTTGATGCATTTTCATAAGCTTTTGGTATTCATCAGTAATCTAGCATAAACTCTTCCTGCAAGGTAAAGACCAAACAATGTTAGTAGAAAAACCCCAGTAGTCTCTTTAATAGAAGCTAATGGGTTAGTAACTTTGGCAAATAACTTCGGGAATAAATATCTCAGTGGGAAGTCACCAAGCCATTTATCAAACCAAAATAAAGTCTTTTCCCCATTCCCAATCACTTTTCGAAAATATCTTAGGTATATAGGTCTATGATAATCAATACCCCTCCAAACATGAGACAAAGATGACTTATTTCTCAGACTTTTGATTAAGCCATAAAAAACATCCATCCCGTACTTTTCTTTAAGAATCTCCACCCAAAAAGAATTATGTTGGTTATGAATTTTCCACCACCATTTGATAAGTAAGGCATAATTCATATTTTGCAACTTTCTAATTGCCAAACCTCATTCTCACATCGGTGCACATACTTTCTCCCAACTTACCAGATGCAATTTCTTTTTATTTTCATCATTGCCCCAATAGAAGTTTCTCATTAACCCTTCTAGACGCTTAACAATCACTTTTGGCATCTTGAATAAAGACATATAATAAATTGGTAAATTTGATCAAGTTGTTTTGATAAGAGTATACATTCCTCCAAGATAGAAGGTCCTAGCTTTCCACAAATCTAACTTTTGAGAAATATTTCAATGACTGGATCCCGTATAGACCTTAGAGGATTTGAATTCATAAGAGGAATCCCCTGACACTTGCAAGGTAAACTTTCCACTCGGCAACCCAACAAACCAGCCAACCTTTTCTAGACAACCTATTCCAATCAATTTGGTCTTGCCGAGGTTAACCTTTAGTTCTATTACTAGTTTTGCACATTTGCAAAAAATCCACATGCTTGTAACCTCTCTTTTACATGGATCACAAAATATAATAGTATCACATGAGTATTGAAGATGTGGAACTATTAATCCATTATTTCCAACCTTCACACAAGACATAATACCTTTTGAAATTACTCCTTTAAACATAGCATTGAAGCTTTCAACCACCAGAGTATACAAGAAAGGTGATAAAGGATCACCTTGTCTTAAACCTCTAGAAGCTTTAAAGAATCCAACAACTTCCCATTAATTAAGAGCGAAAATTGAGTAGAAATTAAATACCCTTGAATCCATAATCTCCATCTTGATCTAAAACACATCTTCCCCATTATGCAATGTAAAACCTTCAAATCAACTTTATCATATGCCTTCTCAAAATCTAATTTACAGATTAACCCAGGTCTATTTTCCTTAAGTCTAGAATGGATGCATTCTTGGGTTACCAAAATACTATATGTAATCTGTCTGTCTTTTAATAATATTGACTGAGGTCCTTTGATTACTAAATGAATAAGGTCCTTTGATCACTAAATGAATAACCTGGAGTAACATGTTAGTTTGTAAAGACACCCCAACAAAGTAATGGGACAGATATCCTTCACCTCCTTTATGACATTTTTCTTGGGGATTAAAGCAATGAAAGTGGAATTTATAGCTATATTAATCTTGCCTCTCCAATAAAACTCCTCCAATAGTTCAAGTAGGTCATCCTTCAACAAGTCCCAAAAATGATTGAAAAAATGGTAAAGGATACCCATCTGGCCCGAGAGCCTTGTCTCTACCAAGTCCAAAGACTGTATCCTTGATTTCCTGCATTTCAAACTTTCTTTCCAACCATATAGCTTCATTCATAGGCATTTTTTAGAAAGGAATATGTTGCAAAGATAGGCCCCCAAGATTTTCAGTAGTGAGATAATCCTTGAAATGATTGATCATTGCACTTTCTAGCTCGAACATATTATTGCAGTCAACACGTTGAATATTTAAGTTTTGGATATAATTGCCACTTATTCTAGCATCTGCAATGGCATGAAAGAATTTTGTATTTTGGTCACCTTCCTTCAGCAATTTAATCCTTGATCTTTGTCTTTAATGAATCTCTTCTAGCCTTAGCAAACTCTTACCCAATTGTTTCTTTCACAAATTTGTTTTTGAATATTATCTAACTCCTCAATATGCCCCCTGGCTTCAACAATCTTTGTTTGCAAATCACCCCAATTATTTATTTTCTAACTAGTAATTTTGCTTTTAAGCAATTGGATATTTTAGATAGCTGAAAACCTTTTACCATTCTATCTAATTATTTTTCTAAAACTCTTCAATTAGCAGAACTAGCAACCTTTCGGACAATCAAGTGTGCTCAAACCTAAAAGGTGAAGGGCCAAAAGTGAATCCATCTATGTTAAGCATAAGGGGAACATAGTCAGAGGCAATTTTTGACAGAGCTTTAACACTGCTTTTTGGAAATCGGTTCACAAACTTAGAAGTCCTAACAAATCTATCAAACTTTGTTAAAATTGGTTCAAAATCATTATGATTTGACCAAGTAAAGTTAGCTCCAATAGAAGGCATATATCAATTCATGTTGTTGGATAAAACCATCAAATAACTGTATACAAGAAGATATGCAGGGGGATGAAGAGGACATGCTAGGCCATCTAATAATATTTAAATCACCACAAATACACCATGACACATAAACATTAACATAAATGTCCGACAATTCATTAAAAAATAAGGCCCTTTTATTAGATCGATTAGGTCCATAAACCACAGTAAGGCACTACACAAAATCATCCATAGGGCCTTTGAACAAAACATAAATATGTATAGGGAACAAAATATATTGAAGAGCACACAAAATGGTGGGATCCCAGAGAACCTAGATAACCCCTAAAGAGCCAACAACATCAAAACCCAAAAATTCCAAAGATCTTCTTCCCCATACTTCTCTAGCCGTATGGAGATTCAGGGCCTCCATTTTAGTTTCTTGTAGAAGTAAGAAATTATGTCTTTCTTTTGGGCAAAAAAAAAGCACATCTCTTATACGAGAGCCGCCATTGAGGCCCGAATATACCAATACAACATTTTCATTAAAAAACATAACAATTTTTGTGTTTGGTGATACCTGAAGGATCAACAGACACGGAAGCAACAGGCTCAGACTGAGCACGGGTTCGACCACTTACCTCATCCTTGTCATGGTTGATGTGAGAAACCAGATTATCCAATTCCCTTTGTACTCAACCTTTTGTGTTTGTTTTCTTAGTTTTGCTACCTCCTGTTCTCTCAGCCACCTCTTGTTCATGCTCCTTTGTCAGCGCCTTAGTGATAGAATCCAGTGAATCACCATAATGAACTTTCATTGCTTCTATAAGCATACCAACTTTCATAGGATTTAGTATCAAAGCAAGCTCATCTTCTTTGTCTGAAGGAGCCTTATCCACCATATCCTCTGCAACACAACCTTCAGTAAATACCTCATTGTTATCATCTACCAATCTCATAGTACTTGGTGTTACAACGATACGTTTTTTAATACTTCTATCATTGGACCACTTTCGTTTCCAAATTATGCATTCCAGATACTAATAACAAGTTGTTCATTAAGATCTTCTTCATCCTCTTCCAAATCATAAACCAAGACCGGAGGTGTACTCATACTATCTTTTTTCGATGACTTTTTTGGCTGAGCTCGATGAGAAAAGTTATGACTTGGTTTACTTGAAGATGAGAGGGAAGAGTTGTTGTGAGGAAGATAGAGAATATCTTCTAGATAAGACATTTGGCTATGAATATGTACTTTAGGAAATTGAAAAGGTGGGGACTTGTTCAGAATGGAAAAGTCTTTAGGAGAAATGTCATTGCACATGCCTTCAATTGTTATGGAAGCTTCCCAAGAGGCTCAAATGCATTATAGAAAATTGTAGGTGCAATTGTCGAGGTAGGTTGTTTGATATTTGAAATCAAAGATTTATTTCCATCATACTTTACAATCCATTTTGGACTCTCTGTTTTCCCCCATAATTACCTTTGATTCGACGGCTATGATTTGAAGAGGCCCGTGATCTTTGCCGCTGATTGCGTTTCCCTTTCCTCGAGACATCATTGTTCCTAAGCACATGTACTAATTCTATCCTAGAAGTGTGAGCGTCATTTATCTCGAGAACGTTTCCATCAATAATGTTAACTTCTTTGAATGAAATTTTGAAATCAAACTCACCTACCTTTAGAATTCCTTGACTTGGAAAATCCAATCCTTTAAGCTCAACCAAAAAAATAAGGGAATGATAAGAAGTCTCATTCCAATCAATTTTAATTAATTGACCGTTAAAATTTGCAATTTCTTTAAAAACTTATGTGGACCAAGCTATAATAGGAATGCCTCATAAAGGAAACCAAGCAAATTGAGGCTTAATCAAGGAGGGCTCTAGAGCATGGACTCACTTCTTTGCCACCAAATCACATCCTTGGAATCTCCATAACTTATGATTTGTTACTTTACTAGCCTCCTCTCGTGTTCCAAGAAAATAGATAAACCTTCCACTTGGGATAGATTTGCACAGGCTTGGGATTTTTGTCTATGTTTTGTCCACCCACCATTGAAAAGCATCAATATTGCGAAACTATTCTTTGAATGTAACAATCACTGAGGCTTGAATCCTTTTTTCTCTTTCTAGAATCACATCATCCCCAACTAAGACTAATGGATTCCTATGAAAGGGAGAACTAGTAGATGTTCTTAGGACCTGAGCATAAGAGGGACCTCCTAAATTGATGGCTCCTTAAGATGCTCTAATACACATCATTTATCTTTACACAGACATTTCAGCATACACTTGGCTCTTATTTCCTCCCCAACCCTCCAACACATTACTTCTTACCCTCTTGTCATATGCACCGTCTTCTCAACCCTTTCTCTCTCTCTTACTCGCTCACTCCATACACTCCATCTTTCTCCCTCAATCTTCTTCCTTAAGCAATTTTTCTCTCACTTGTTGTTACTCCAAGCTTACCCGTTCTCTCTAACACTCAACTTTCTTACTCTTATCATAGCCACATACCAGCTAGGGTTGGAGATTTCTTTTCCTCTCTCTCTCTCTAAAACTCAAGCCCAATACCTACCTATTAATGCCTCACAAAGAAACCCTTGATGCTACCTTCAAAAGTGTTAGGAGAGTGTGGCCATTAAAGGCCTTACGAGTGCTTGTAAAATGAAATGCTATAGTGGAACATGGACTCAGTGATAGCGCCGTCCCTTGTGGACCATATTAAGCAAACTTTGTTTGTTGATACCGGATTGAGCTTGACGAGCTAGGGTTCTAATAGGTCATCCCTTGATGAGGTTGGAGTATGTTCAGATGAGTGAGTGGAGGGACTGTGTGACCCTTGTGTGTGATGGGGCCTTCAGAGACAGGGGTCAAAGCTTCATCCATGAGTCATCACACGGCATGCATAATGATAGTCGTTTCAAGAAAGCGAACTACCTTATGCATGTGCGAGAGATAACTCCTATGTGCCATAGGAGCTGTGGTCGCATCAGGTTTAGGTGACTTTGATATCAAACTGGGATTATGACCTTTTAGCTCATTGGCCAGACTTTGGTGATCCAGTAATGAGTTCCGACATGGACTGTGGGTCATGGGAAACACTGGGTCGGTTTGATAAAGCAAGTGTGGATCATAATCCACAGATGAAGATGGAGTGCCCCAACGTTTATTTATTTAACTCCTAGACCATATGGATCATTTTTCCATATAATGAATTTAATTATATTTATTTTAATGATATATGATTTTTAGAATTATTATTTGAATTTTTACAGATCTCTGGATATTTTATTTATCAAATTCGGATTTACAAAAATAGAGATATTGATTTTAGATTGATTTAAATATTCAAATTTGATTTTATGGATTTCTAAAAATCTAATTAATTTTAATAATTTTATTGTATGAGAGACCCAATATGTTAATGGGCCTACCATTGCATGTGGGTGGGCCCATGAAGTACCACCTAGGGTGGCACACCCCACCCTAATGAACCTTTCCTTGTGTTAGTTCAAGTTTTGGCTTGAAGAGAAAGCTTTGTAGTATTTTGGAAAGATTTTGCCTTGAGAAAACTTTCAAAGGATTTTTGGAAAGCATGAGAGGGCTTGTGCATAATGCACTATATTATGAATAGAATTATTTTATTTAATTTCTATTGATGAGAAAATGGTTTAGGAATGAGGGATAAAGGTTCTAGCACATTCCATAATGTTGATGACCCATTTATGGAATAGATGG
This sequence comes from Amborella trichopoda, assembly GCF_000471905.2. Next base: position 974,542 of record NW_006499436.1, read on the forward strand.
CTCAAATCTCTTACCCCACAAGTCACTCAAGATCAATAATTTATATTCAATCTTACAAGAAGAAGCAAACCAAGGAAAATCCTAATCTTGTTCAAAGCCCACAAAAAGAAATTGCCTCTACCCAAAATTTCTAAGCCTTATCTCTTACACCTAATTCACATATCTCTCTCATATCCCAAAAAGGGGATATGCCCCACTTAGAATATATATATATATGTCTTAAGAAAGTTTATCTCTCTCCCTCAAAAGACCCAAAGGGGCACACCCTACTCTCTCATATTTGATATCTCTCTCATGGTAGTTCTCTCAACCCTCTCATGATCTCTCATCTCTCATTGGGGTTTTAGACTATAGGATTGTTGTATAAAAGATAAGTATTTTTCTCAAACTAGATTGCTATGGGGATTTACCTAAAGGTTTGAGACTTGTGATAAAGGAGTTCATAGTTTCATTAGAGGGCTTCGCCTAAACTTGCTTTCCCTGTTGAGATTGAAGGTTGATCGTTGATCTCACGCCAGATAGTAGTGACTTAGTGTGGGGTGTAATAAGCCCGGTTGAGGTAACTTCTGGCACTCTCTTTTTGTTTCGTGTCATATTTAATTATATTGTCTTTATATTCTCAAGCATAAGAATTGTGAATACTTTTTTTGTTTAAAGAAAATTGGTTTAATGACATCAAGGTTTTTAAGATCTTGAATTTGTTAGTTTTATTTTATTTGAAACAAAAGTTATTATAATAAGACTACTTGTAAGTGATCTTTGTCAAAAGAAAAGAAAACACGAAAAAGAAAGTAGAAAAAATAATATATATATATATATATATCCCCCCAGCAAAATCACATTAGTCTTTTTTTCAAAAAGACCCAATAACACGCCATATCACCCTTTTCTGTTTTGCTTATGTTTCTCTCTCTCCTACCAAGTCTGAGACATGGCAACCATCAAAATGAGCCTTATGCAGAATCCCTTCACATTTGGCAAACCCCTTCAAAATCTTCCCCTTGTGCCTAAAATCTACCCCACTCCTCTCTCTCTCTCTCTCTCTCTATATGATGGTAGGTAAGTTTGGTTTAGTATTACTAAATTACAACGTGGACGGACCTAACTTACCTAATTAACTTCCCTTTCCCCCTTTACTTAAAGTAATTAA
>NW_006499436.1:975711-997563 GCF_000471905.2 Amborella trichopoda
AAACTAAGTAGACCGTTACTAGTCACGAAGTACCCTTCCTACACTTAGGTCGAAACCCTACCTAAACTACTTCCCTTCGTGTCCTAAACTAACTACCCACCTCCTCTCTCTCTCTCTCTCTCTCTATATGATGTGGAATTGGTTTTGATTCAAATTCAACTGAGGCCAATTCCTATAATCTTCCCCTTCTTAAGATAATCGTCACTCTCCATGCTCTCTCTTCTTTTTTCACTTCTTGATTATTAGCTATTCTTGAACATTCAACAAATTCATTTGTTCATGTATTTCACTACATTGGAAGATACTCCTTGAAGAAATCTTCCTCTTCTTAAGATAATCATCACTCTCCATGCTCTCTCTTCTTTTTTCACTTCTTGATTATTTGCTATTGTTGAATATTCAACAAATAAAAGTTCATTTGTTCATGTATTTCACTACATTGGAAGATACACCTTGAAGAAATCTTCCCCTTCTTAAGATAATCGTCACTCTCCATGCTCTGTCTTCTTTTTTCACTTCTTGATTATTTGCTATTCTTGAACATTCAACAAATGAAAGTTCATTTGTTCATGTATTTCACTACATTGGAAGATACTCCTTGAAGAAATCTTCCCCTTCTTAATATAATCGTCACTCTCCATGCTCTCTCTTCTTTTTTTCACTTTTTGAATATTTGCTATTCTTGAACATTCAACAAATGAAAGTTCATTTATTCATGTATTTCACTACATTGGAAGATACTCCTTGAGCTCTTCAAGGGTTTATCTGTACGTCTTGTAAAATTGTCAGCCATTTTTAATTACCTCTTTATACACATGATTGAGTGAAAAAAAAGGGTTTTTGGAGATTGGATCCCACATCCTGTTGGGGGGGGTGGATGACTAGCACAGGGATGCTACCACGACGCCAATGGACGCACAATCTCTATCTTTATCTCTTTTTTGTAACTTTATATTATTAAATTAAGGTACACTTTAAATTTTTTTTACAGAAGAGAGTCTTTCGGCTTTGGAGGACCCTCCAATTGATCATCTCTATTTTTGGATATACGGACAGGAAGAAAAAAAAGAATTCCAATTCTAAATATAACAAGTTATTTGAACCATCTATTTTTATAAATTTTAAGTATTTATTCATCTATTTGATCTACACTATTTTTAAAATCTTAAATTTCACATTTAGGGATGAAAATAGATTTTCAAGCCATCATGAAATTTCCGACACCAGAGCCACATCTCTAAACAAATTTTAGAAATGTGTCTTACTTCTACAATAGAAATATGCAACCTTATACAAACCTCAACCTGTATATATATTAAGGGAGAGATGCTGTTTCTCTTAATCAATTAATCTTGAAGTAATATAAAAAGAGAAGATTAGATGGGCACACCAATGAGAAGACTTGCATATGTGCTTAGGTCATTACCTAGCAACTTCACAAGTTGTCTCGCCCCCACTCCCTCATTCATTTATTCTCTCCTTCTATGGTCCACACAATGAATGCCACTTTCTTGTGTGTTGTCTGAGAGAGGAAAGATACAAAACTTTGTGCTTTTAAAAAGAGAGATTCCACAAAAACACGTCAGATCCCAAATCTCATTTATAATCCTAAAGAACCCCGTTTCTATGCGGGCATGTTCACATATATGTAGAAATACAGGAATCTTAAATAAATCTATTTTTTAGATAGATTTTTGGACTTAACTTTTAAAGATATGTAATATTTAATATGGAGATCATGAATATGAATAAGTAAATAAATTTTTAAAATTAAAAATAATAATTATAATAAAAAAATATTTGGACCGTTAGCTTCCATTGTTTTAGATTAAACACCTACTTGCATCCAGCTTTAAAATAGATGCTTTATACTTTTTGGACCGCATATATAATCACGCGGTCCAGCCAGCATGAGACAATTTTCCAATCCCAAATATATAATACAAAGTTTTGGTTACTTCTCAACATCAAGTAGCAATTCCTTGCCCATATTTTGATTTATTTTTCCACCTCTCTCTCTCTCTCTTATGAGTTATTGTTCAACCTCTCTCTCTCAATGTCCATGGGAAGGAAATAAACTGTAAGTTCTTAGCTTTTGGTCCTATGGAGACATATACCTTGCATCTATTAGACTTGTTTTCTTCCGAAATGGGAATTGCAAAATATACTTATATTTGTTATGGGAATGTATACAAAGAGACAATTTACCTATTATACAAAGAGGTCACAATTGCTTACAACCATCTGATGTAAAATTTGATGGCTTGAGTGTGTCATGAAATTTGAAAATGTTTTTTTGAACTTTATGCTTGGTTAATGGAATAAATGTAACCACCCAATTTCACATCCAAATATTAAGATTTATTCTAACCACCTTGTGCAAAAGGTAAATGGTGTTATTGCATACTTCTCCTTTTGTTATTTATACCTTTTATTGTTATGAGATTTGGAATTCTAATTGCCAACCATTTATACTAACATGGTTCAGGAATAATGGGAGATATATCCTAAATGCCACCCTGTGAATAGAAAAGCACAAACAAATGCATATATAGCAATCCCTTCCCTGAATATATCATGCCAGTATGTGTCGCTATCAATAATGAGTCAAAGGCCTTATCCATGTTCTTAGATTAGCTTACTGCCCTCTTAACACTTGGAGTTCAGACCAAGGGCCAAAGGCCAAATATCACTACTTTGTTTCGAGATCCGAGTCGGTAAGGTGGATCGTCTACCCTATAGATGCATGTCGCATTGCTGCATCACAAATCTAAATTGGTCCAAATTGACAATCCAAAAAAGTAAAAAAGTAAAAAGTAATAAAAAGAAAACTAGACTATTCTTTTACTTTTTTATAAAAAAAACTTTATAAGATTTTAAGGGGGGACCAAGGCTGTGTCAATACTTTCCTAGAACTGATTTGCTCACAGGCAATTCGCAATCGGGATCGGTGATTTCCAATCCAAATCCATGGTTTTCGAGACACAGACACTTCATATTGGCAACAACAAACGAAATTTTACAATAGCACGTACAGGGCAAGTGGAAATAATACGAGAGGGAGAGAGGAGGTGGGGGGAGGTTAATGAACCGGGAGGACTTAAAAAAACTATGGGAAATAAAATAATGATATCAGTTGATGGCAGGAAAGATGCCCAAATGACTTATGGGAAATGGTGACGAAGGTGACCACCGACTTTTGGTTGCGGTTCTCCCCTAAATCATTGGCCTCAAGTTTGCTAGCTATGGGCTTTAACCCTATTTTTCAATGCATTTTATTGTAGATATACCAAATCATATCATCGGAAAATTCACGAAATTAAATTGAATTGTGAAAGAAATTGAATTAAATTCTCTCTCTCTCTCTTTCTCTCTCTCTCCAGCAGATCAGAATTTTTTTTTAAAATGGGCTACAATTAGCAGCATTTTGTATTTCAAATACACATTCCAACAAAATATATCCATCTTAGACATCTTCCTTGTCTCTTACAAGATATAATAATTTTTTTTTAGATTAAAGCAGTAAAAATTTCATTGAACTTCCAAATCAAGGTTCATCTTGGAACACTGGAAAGAAATTGCACTGGGAACTGGTTCATACTGGTTGATCCAATCAAAAGGAAAAGAAAAAACAAACAATTCTAGAATTATATCTTTTCCATCTATAGTCCAGACCACACGTAGTAATTGTCATAAAGTCTACAAAATTTAATTTAAAAGCGTACCATTTTAGACATGATTTGAACGATCTCCTATTCTTATGAACTGTAGAAATTCAAAAAAATTAATTATAAGACAATTAGAAAAAAAAAATACATAGTGCATGCACACCACACAAAATAGCAAAAAGTGACAAGTTTCCTCCCCTTTGATTAAAAATTAAATAGATGAATAAACTAAATGTGAAAATATTTGTATATAATTAAAGGAAAAAAAAAAGTACCCAACTGGTCGGTGAGACAAGTTTCCATCCCCACCCACCTTCCTGTCTGGTCCTAATAACCTTGGATATAGACCGCAAAAAAATGAAAAAAAAAAAATAAAGGAAAAAAAATCCACAGTAATTGCCCATGGTTATTGGAAATCAGAATAGGAAAAAAAAAAAATGAAGGAAGAAGAAGAAGAAGACAATTTATATTTTGACTTGTAGAAAAATGAAAAACATCAAAAATTGTCCAGCACTTATCCATAGCAAGAACAAGAAAGAAAGGAAAAAGAAGAAATCAAAGAGGGAGAATTAACGTTATTAATATCCAAAATACATCTTGACGCCTACCGCAATTATCAAGAGGGCATAAATGCCAAAGAAGATGAGTGCATGGATGAGTATAGCAGGTGCATTTGTACGCAGACTCCCAAACTCCACCCCTCGATGCTCTCCTGGCAACTGAAATAACAGTCCCGGCGTAAGCAACACAAACAATACCACCCCAACTATCACAGGTGCCCAATCCGCTGCCATCTCTCGATTGATTGATCGAGAATTATATCTTTGAACCTAGATCTTGGGACAATTGGCGAATTATGATTCCTTTTCCCTTGATTTCATGAAGCACGAAAGAAGAACAAGTTCATGAACCAGAGAACCAAGGTTTGGTTTAGTGAGGAAGCAGGAAAAGAGACTGGGTCTATCCTCAAAAGCATGAACACACCAACAAAGCCTCAAATAGCAAAAGACAAAATGAAAAAGCCTTGACAAAAGGGTCAATTATTGTTATAGTACTATAGCATGTGCCATGATCTATTACATTATGTGGCCATAGACATGATGATATTGATGGCTGAGATGTTTGGATGTGGGCATGTAGGTTTGATATACAATCCGAACCGTTGATTTTGAATCTGGAAGTAAGAGAAGAGCTTGCACACGTGCATGACATGCTAACTGCCCTTCTGACAATTTTTTGACTCCTTGGAGTCATCTGGATCGTTTATCTGGTTTTGGTGAATTTAAGGTAGAAAATAACTGAATGATATGCTGAAATCGTTCTGTGAAACCTGCTAAAGAAGGATACTTTTAAAGTGCTTTTGGCAGGTAACAACAGTTCATACTTTGTATTATTTAGTAGAATGGTGGCCGTCAACTTTTCCAGGGGACGAAATAAAATTAGGTTGCAATATTTTAAGGGTGGCATAGGCCGGCCCTTGTCCCTAGGGCCGGGCCAGGACACAGCAAAAATAAATAAAGAAAAATAAAAGAAAAAAAGAAGAAAAAAAGAGAGCTAGGCTGGCCAGGCATACCCGGGCCAGCCCTGGTCCTAGCCCTACCCTCGAGCCACAATTTGTGGCCCAAGCCCTACTGTTTTAGGGCCGGGCCGACTGGGAATTTGTTAGGTAACTCTCTGAGTAGTAATAAAGAATTAGGAACCTCCAAACCTAAAACAGGGGTTGGAAAAAAAAAAATCCCAAAATAAGGACTAGAATACAAATACTTCCTACCCATGGAAACGATGGTCACTAGGCCATTGACGGATACCATCGTTCAAAACATCGGATTCAATATATTTTCTAGAGATGTTGAAAAGAAGCACAACCCATTTTTCTCTGAAGCTGAAAAGAATCACAAGCTTAACTTTGAAAAAAAGATTTAATAGAAACCAAGTCACAATATCCTTTAGCACAGCAATTCTTGCTTAAATCACTATCAATTTGGGGCAAAAACGTCCAACATCCAAATTTTGGTGACCTTTTTATTTGATTCAAATAACAGTCCTACATCTCATGCCTTTAGAATCTTCTGCAAACCAGCATTAAAAGAATCGGACTTGGGCTCTGAATTCACCGGAGGTCCAAGCTTGATTTTCCCTAGTCTGCCTTTGGTCAGAGTCCAGAGTGGGACTGGGAATTTTTAACAAGAAAAATTTAAAACATACTGAAAAACCATGAGATTAGGGTGATTCCAGGTTAGTTCAGCCCTGGATTGCCAGGCTCCAGGAACGGTGTACATTGGAGGAGTCCAAAATTTCAGTGTCGACCAAACAAGTACGAAACCCTGATTCTCAAATTAACTGCCCAAGTTTCAGAACTCGACGTTTTCCTTCTCAAAGGGTAAAGAACTCAAGGACCAAACACAAGAACATGCTTTCTGACAGGGCACATGATGAGAGAGAATCAAGATAAAGCTGAGGGAGAGAGAGAGAGACAAGCACAAAAGAATGGAATCCCTTACACGATAATCTCTTCAATATGTCTTGTCTCAGGACCTAGTATGGGTCATGGTGTGCCAAAGACTATTTATTTATCTTTTTATCATTTTTGCAGGAGAAATAAATGAATAAAAATCTATTGGACACATCAAAAGGAAAACAAAATAGGCAGATCTCTTCTCCAAACAACCCCACCAAGATGAAAAACAATACATTCTGTACATATTATTATACACAAGAAGCAATGATACAGAGTTGTTTTGTACAGCCAAGGATGGGTCAGATTCTATGGTTTATGGCTTCAAAATTTTGTATCTGTAAGGGAAAAATCGACCTCTACATTAACTAATTCATGTCATCATCCCCCATGTTGTCATCATCACCTTGCATGTGACCTTCATCAGCAAATCCACCAAATTCAGTCTGCACAAAGAGTGAGTGATATATCAGAGACTGATTACAATTGAAAATTTGGGATTTCAGGCTGAAATTGGGTCCATATGATTAAGCAAAAGAAAAAAAAAAGGGAGATTTCAAATAGCTGAATTTCTAGAATTATGGGCCGATTTTCAAATCAAATTTCAGAGGACCAAAATACTAGCACTCTATACATGCATGGTAAACATCGATATATACATCACAATCTATCTATCCATATATAAACCAGGTTGGACCTGTTCATCTAGGAATAATAGGAGCCCATTGGTGATCATTCACTTCCTCCACATGACCAGAGGGCAATCTAGTTTGAGGCATGTGAAAGTTAATTATGCAATTTTCTTTTGAAATGTTAACTTCGGAACTGGCGAGAATCGAACTCTAGACATCACATTATGGCACCTGCCACCCTGAACACCTCTGCCTGGAGCCTGTTTTCTTGCGCACTCTTGCGCATAATTTTTTTGTTCCAGCAGAGAGAAGATTCTGAGCTACCTATTATTATTAATTTTTAAGAGAAAAGAAAAAAAAAAGAAAGAAAAGAAAGATGCCTGGAACACCTCCATAAATTGTGTTATTTCTCTAAAAACATGCAACTTTGAAACTGGTTTCTGGACTGGTTTTTTTTTTTTCTAGATTAATTGTTTTATCCCTATTACAGAAAGTATGCTTAACAGTTGATATCCGAAATATCGGCATGGGGAAGGAGTACTCATTTAAAGTAAATTAATTGGACAAAGAACTGGTATGAGATTCCAACTTTTTTAAGCACATGCACAAGTTATAGAGAGGTTTGAAGCACTGGAATTTTCCCGAAGAGAAGAAGAAAAAGAAAAGGAGATGCATTATCATTTATGAATCATGGGTAATTACCTTAGCGTCTCTATACTTATCAATGATGCGAAGATATTGACTGCGTGCCCTAGGGGAATCAACCATGGAGAGCACTCTTTTGAGGGCCTGGTCAATACCCAACTCCACCTTTTCCTTACGAAAAAGCCTTGCAATGTCTTCTTCATCTTCCTCTTCAATGGACTCCAGATCAGCCTTAAACCCTCTAAGGCCAACGCCTTTCCGGCGCCACCTTAGTATGGCCTTCTCTAGAACCCCAGCAGCCCACAATAACTTTTTGTATTTCTTTCTGACTTGGTGCCCTCTCACATGAGCCTGCAAAATTTCAGAAGAGAACAAAAAAAGGAACACATCAGAGTAATGGTAAGGTGAACTTGATCCGTGCTTTCAAGTACGGAAAAAGTTTATATAAGGTTGAAACCTTATATGTAGATCTACGGATGCACCTCAAAAATCCATCGGAAAAGGTAGTTTTAATGTTGAAAAACCCTTTGATTGATCATCTCGACATCAAGATGTATGACCATGAAAAATAAAAAGATTTTAAGTCTCAGAAATAGTGCATTTTACAACATATAATATACACCGTCCATTTTCAAGATTTTCATATGTTTATAGATCTACTTGATTTTAACCATTTTTGAAATTTTAAATTTTATAATTAGATATAAAAATAGATTTTGATATAATCCTAAGAACATTTTACATCAAAATTATATACCATGATAAAATTCGAAGGTACACCTTACCTCTACAGCTACGGATGCATCCGCATGCTAACTGCACCCTTCAAGTAAATATTTCTATCTTTCATGTTCTTTTCTTAATAAAATGACTTCTAAATGGTTTGAAAATCATCTCTATTGGAGATGTTGATACAAATGGTGATGTCCACTTTCTATTTAATGGTTGTTTGCTGTACAATCTCAAATAGGGGAAATGGTTATAGGTACCACTGTTGGACTCGTGCCCAATGCATCTAACATGGCGCTGAGGTCTGGTGGAAAACCACGGGAACCAATTAAGTCTGATCAGTTCCCAAGGTATATTATGTTAAAACTTTTAAGACACAGCCAAGTCAACCTGACTTGGGCTTGGGGACCGCATTCAGGGTTTAAAACACTGGTTTTAGGCATCAACAAACACATGCAAGAGACTACTCAAGGGCTTGGTAAAGCTCAATGAAGCAGCATAAATCCTTGAATTCAGTTTTACAATCCATTTAATGATGCAACATGCCACATAATCTCAAGTTTTCAACATGATACGTCCCACCATTCGTGAAGATAGTGGCATTTACCCATCGAAGCCAAAACCATGTGAAAATGAAGCATTTCAAGCCTACTAAAAATTTCAATGGATGGAAGGTGCATATATCCAGCTTTCATTGATCATTCCATTGTGAGTAAATTTGATGTATATATGTACAAGTGATGCAGGAAGAAAAGGTGGAAATGAAAGCCACCCTCATTTTGATCCTCAAACAAACAAAAATCCATAATAAAAAAGTAGCATGGCTGTAAATCAAGCCAAGAGAAGATCATTCTACGTTCATAAAATAATTTACAATCCAAAATAACATAAGGTCACAATCGAACGCCCAACCTCTTTTATACAAGACAATCTCTTAAACGAATAAAAACATAAAACAAAATGAAATCCAAATATCCTATCTCACTCTACCTCATGCACCTTTCCCTTTAATTCAAGATTCCATTCCACGCAACTCCCACAAACCCATTAATCTAAGATCTACTCAAATTCACGTGCTTCTCTCTCTATATCCTAAACTTTAGCAGTTCTCTCCCTAGATACACAAACCTAGGGAAACAGGTCCTCTCCCTCTCTTTCCAACGTATTACTCTAGGAATCCCTTTAAAATAAGAAACACCACCAATGCCTTCAAACTAGGACCCCTCTCTCTAATCCTACTTTCATGGAGATCTATGTGATTGTTCATCATCCTAACAAGCCAAGAACCCCACATTAATCCTATAAGGAAAGAAATATTACTAATCATTGCCTTTAACCGTAACCCATAACCCGGAGGTTGTCCCGCCTAAGCGGGGTCCTAGGAGGGGTGGCTGGAAACAATCCTAACCTTTGGCTTATGCACAAAGTGGCCACTCTCAGGACTCGGACCCATGCTCTTTAACCACAACAATATTAAAAATAAATTCTAAACCCTATCCCACCATCATCACCATCATCATCACATGACTGATGCCAATTGCATCTGGAAGTGTTTTGGTCATTGGGACGTGATTGCCATTGTCTTTTATGTTTTGGGTCCCAGGATGATTTTAGTCATTTTGGGATTTGTTAAGGTCTAGGGAATTTGGTATATAAACAGGTAATTATTGTGTGAAAGTTTCTATGAGTCCAAAAGTTAAAAATTGTAGTTTCAATGCTTAGATGTTTGGTTTCATGCACGGGAGTTTGGGTTCATGTACGTTGCATGCAAGTATGGGAAATAGTACATAGGGGTAATCTAGTCAATTTCACACTTTGTTAGAGGTATTTTAGTCATTTTCTAGTTCCAGCAAACTGCTTTATATGTATGGAACATTGTGGTAACAATTGGTTAGCTTTGTTGATAATTTGTTTAATGAAATAAAAAATTCTTCCTTCTAGTTGTTGTAGAGAGAGAAAGAGATTTCCCATCCTTGTGTATTACGAATACCTTGAGTTGGAAGGCCATTCTTGTGTACTGCAAGTACCTTGAGTTGGAAGGACATCCTTGTGTATTGCGAGTACCTTGAGTTGGAAGGCCTGGAAAGAGTTAGGGCTGAAGATCCCTTCCTCGTCATTCCCTTGTTCTAGAGTAAGGAAGCCGGATCATTGTTGCACAATCAGCCTCGAATCTATACTTTGCAGTGCCAGTTTGCACCATTTGGTATAAGAGTGAGGTTGGTGAGCTTCATTGATTATGATGGCTGCTCGTGGTAGGCGTCATGGCTGAAGAAATGTAGGTCATGAACTCGATAGTTTGGCAAAAACCGTGTACAATCTAATGGAGTCAGTGGCTGTGCTTTTGCAAGATAGAAATCAATAGAATGCGAGAAGATCCCCAGCCAAAATTCCATCCATGAGGGCATGTTTGGAGATAAACCATGAGTCAGCGATGGAGATGACTTCACGTAGCTTATAATCGATGACTGATTCACGCGAAAGCATAGGTTCACAACGGGTATCAAGAAGGCATGAGACGGATGGTGACTCAAGTGTCCAAACTGGGAGGAATGGGTAAGCATGACGTGAAGACGACTTAGGTATTAAAGTTGACTTCTATCAACAGAAAAGTATTTAGATTGGTTGAGCAATATAAAGATTCTTTGAATGGAAGGATTTGTCAAATTCAAAGAAGGTAAAATTAGTTGCAATATGCTTCGGGGACTTGCATCCATTTGGTGGGATCAAGTTCAGGAAGCTAAATTGCCAAAGGGGAAAAATAAGATTCGACCTTGGGCAAAAATGATGGCAAAGTTGCGTGAGCAATTTCTTCCTCCAAACCTTGTACAAACCGATAAACAGTTCCATCAACTGCATCAAGGATCGAAGTCAATATGTGAGTATATGGAAGCATTCCATTGCTTGTCCTTGCGCACGAGGTTGGATGAGACACAGGACTAACGAGTGGCAAGGTATATCACAGGTTTGCAGCTTCAAATCCAAAATGAACTCTCCTTACAACATCTGTCCCAAGTAGAAATGACATATCAGGCTGCATTGCTAGCTGAGGAGAGGCAAAGAAGGAGTACTAGTTGGAGGCCAGGAGTAGGTATGCCACAGCCCAAGAGGGTGACGCCTCCAACCCGAAGAGTTGCTGGCCCAATTAAGGAAAGGACATCAAATGATCGATCATGGGCTGTACCACCATACAACACTTGCTTGTGATCCTGGACAAATGAGCATCTAGTGTACAGTGCTTCCAATGTAATGAAGTGAGGGCAGCAGCGTGACCATCAGCTGCTGCCCAACGGCATGCTAATCTATCCGAAGCTGAGGAAAGTGGTGAAAAGGAAGAGGTGGCAGTTGCTGATTTTGGAGAGCTGGTGTATGATGAAGAGTTTGGTCAAGATGGATAAGGAGAGGAGGTGCCTGTGGACCAAGGATAGATGTTGCTGGTCTAAAGGGTTCTCTCTCATTCTAAAGCCCCACAAGATGATAGCTAACTGAGATCAAATATATTTCGCATCCGGTGTACTCATGATGGGAGAGTGTGCCACCTAATCATCAATAGCGGCAATTGCGAGAACATGGTGTCAAGATGCTGTTGATAAGTTGCGACTAAAGGTGCTTGGTTCAAAAGAGGAGTTGAGGTACCCGTTAATTCCTATTGTCTTATTATATTTTCTATTAATAATTTTTATAAAACAGATGAGGTGTGGTGTGATGTTGCACCAATGAATGCATGCCATATATTGCTGGGTCGCCCATGGCAAGATGATCACAAGACATTCCATAATGGTGAGCGTAACACTTATACTTTTTGGAAAGATGGGTGAAAGATTGTTTTATTGCCATGGTGAGAAAACGTTTCACCTAAATCCATCAAGGAAGAGGGTTTGGCTTTGCTCTAATATCGAAAATTTGTTGAAGTTAATAAAGAAGTGGGCAAACTTTTCGTGATAGGCAAAAAAGAGTTTAAGAATAATGTTCTATGGTGCTAGAAACCTTTAAGCCTCTAATGGATGAATTTGTTGACTTTATGCCAGAAGAATTACCAGCTGGATTACTGCCAAATAAGGAGTATACAACACTGTATTGACCTTATTCCGTGATCTAGTTTGCCAAATTTACCGGCATATCGAATGAGTCGTAAGGGGCATGAGGAGTTACAACGCCAAGTTAATGAATTGATAAGGGACTGATTTGACCAAGTATGAGCCCATGTGCTGTCCAACACTACTCACACCTAAAAAAGATGTTTCATGACACATGTGTGTTGATAACCAAGCCATAAACAAGATTACCCTTAAGTACCAGTTTCCAATTCCGAGACTTGGCGACATGGTAGACATGTTGGCTGGTTCTTCGGTGTTCTTGAAAATAGATTTGAGGTGTGGGTATCACCAAATTTGAATTCGAGAAAGGGATAACTGGAAAACAGCCTTTAGGACAAAGAATGACTTGTTTGAGTGGCTTGTCATGCCATTTCGATTGTCCAATGAACCTACCACTTTCATGCACTTGATGACTCAAGTCTTGCGAGATTTCCTTGGCAAGTTTGTCGTCGTGTATTTTGATGATATTTTGATATATAGTTCTGATCCAGAGGCACACTTTAGTCATTTGCACTTATTGTTTTGAGGGCTGAGATTGTATGTTAACCTTAAGAAGTGCAGTTTCATGACAAACAGTTTGGTGTCATTGGGTTTTGCGGTTTCTTCGGATGATGTTAAGGTCAATCCTGAGAGGTTAAGGTAATACTAGATTGGCCAATACTTGAAATTACGATTGAAGTGTGAAGTTTCCTTGGACTTGCCACATTCTACAGGTGGTTCATTCGAAATTTCAGCACCATTATGGCGCCAATAAGTTTCCATGGACTTGCCGCATTCTATAGGCGGTTCATTTGAAATTTCAGCACCATTATGGCGCCAATCACCGAGTGTTTACAGGGTGAAGGCATCGGTTGACTCCCACAGCTACAAAGGATTTTGAGGAGATTAAGGAGAGGATGACACATGCACCAGTCCTTGCTTTGCCTGACTTCAAAAGGCATTCGAGGTAGACTGTGATGTCTCTCATGAGGGAATTGGAGCTATATTGAGTCAAGAGAAATCCATTGCATTTTTCAGTGAGAAACTCTATGATGCAAAGCAATGGTTATTGACTTATGACATTGAGTTCTATGTTGTCATTCAAGCTCTTCACCATTACTTGATTCACCAGGAGTTTGTTCTATACACTAACCATGATGCACTCAAGCACATTAATAGCCAAAAGAAGTTTAGTGCAAGACATGCTAAGTGGGTGGCTTATTTGCAAGAATACACCTTCACAATAAGGCACCAATTGGGAGAGTAAAACAAAATGGCTATTGCTCTTAGTCGGAGAGTTCATTTGGTGAGGACATTAGCAGTTCAAGTGGTCGGCTTAAAAGCGGTACGAGAAGCCTATCAAGATGATCCATACTTAAGGTTAATAGAGAGGTGCCGAACAAGCAATGGTAACTCATATCCCTAATTTCTTTTCTCCGATGGATATTAGTTCTATGGTGTCCATTTATGTGCCACTAATACCTCTATGAGGGAGCATCTTATTGCTAATTTTCATTTCAGTGGTCTTGGTTGACATTTTGGAAGGGATAAGACCTTTTCTTTAATAGAGGAGAGATATTTTTGGCCCTCTATGAGCCGAGATGTGTATAGATTTGTTGACCCGTGCATAAAATGCCAAGAGGCAAAGGGGCATTCAGAAAATACTGGTTTATATACTCCATTGCATCTAGAAGTTTTTTGGTCACGGGGACATGATTGTCATTGTCTTTTTTGTTTTGGGGCCCAGGATGATTTTGGTCATTTTGGGATTCATTGAGTTCTAGGAAATTTGGTGCAAAGAGAAGTAATTTATTGTGTGACAGTCTCCATTAGTCCACAGGTCAAAATGTGTAGTTTCAATGCTTAGTAAGTTTGCTTTTATGCATGGGAACTTGGGTGCATGGATGTCGCAAAGTATGGGAAATAAGGCACAGTGGTAATCTAGTCAATTTCACATTTTGTTATGGGTACTTTAGTCATTTTCTAGTTCTCGCAAATTGGTTTATATGTATGGAACATTGTTGGAACAAGTGGTTAGCTTTGTCGATAATTCATTTAATAAAATGAAAACTTCTTCTTCTACTTGTTGTAGAGAGAGAAAGAGAGTTCTCATACTTGTGTACCTCGAGAACCTTGAATTGGAAGGCATCCTTGCGTACTACAAGTACCTTTAGTTGGAAGGCCATCCTTGCGCATTGCGAGTACCTTGAGTGGCAAGAGTTAGGGCTAAAGATCCCTTCCCCTTCATTCCCTTGATCAAGATCAAGGAAGCCGAGTTGTTGTTGCACAATCAGCCTCAGATCTATATTTTTTGATCCCAATTTTACACCAACGAGCCTTATCCCAACCATTTGGGGTTGGCTACAGAAATCTTGTTCCGTCATTATGCTTTGACCCTATTGCAATAATTCCTGAAAATTAATAAATACAAAGCACGCCCACATCTATAAAAATCAAATTACAAAAAAATAAAATTAAAACTTTGAATAATCCATACCTTGATTTGCATCACTCGCCCCAAGTTGGGAAAATTCATCCTCGAGTTTTGAAATATGTGAATCCTCCACCAAACACAATGCCTTACTCAACCCGAATATTCTGGATTGACATTAGGGCTTCATCCTAGGATTTGTGGCTTATGGGCTGATCAAAATATCCTTAAACAAGTTGTTGAGATTTTTGGCACAACCAACTATAGTAGCGTGCATTTGTGGAAATATGAAGGGTCGACACCACCATCGATGAGAGAAATGAGCTCTTTATAGTCTCCCCCACTAAACACCTCATCTTTTACCTCTTCACCACCACCATCAATATCATTCTGATTGGTACTTCCTACAGGGGCTAAAAACCAATTATTCCCACTATCTTAGGAACGATTTTGTCACTATCACCTAGTTCTTTATCAAAGATAGGAGCACTATCAAAGATAGAACCATCCATTGATTCAAAGAATATCGAATCCAATTGAAGATTGGACCCTTTTTGTTCTTCTTCAAAATTAGGCTCTCCTCGATGCCATCACGCATCGAACCCATCAATGTAGTTTGATACATCATTAGTCCACTCCCACTCAGACTCGAGTTCTGATTCGCACCATCTCAATAAAAACCCTCATGATTTGGATCCAACTGTTTAGATCCCTATTTGTTTGAGGCACACTACTGCTGATGACAATCACGTAGCAGTTGTGTAACTTTCTATATCAAGTTGTTGTTTTGCTTTCGCAGTTGGATCAACAAGGGGTTCTTGGCTTGTAAGGATCAACGTTGCAGCCGTGTAACCTTCTATATCTCTCAGTGTTTTAAAATAAGGCCGCATCGTCGCATATGCAGCCGCATCATGTGGTATGCAGTGGGCTCCGCATCAGAATTGACCGCATATGCGCCGCATCAGGCTGCATCGTAGCTGCATATGCGCTGCATCAGGCTGCATCGTAGCTGCATATGCGCTGCATCAGGCTGCATTGTAGCCGCATCCCACCGCATTCCCTTCTGCCGATTTTTTTTTCGATTTTGCTCCTCGGGGAGGGGCAAATTGGTCTTTTTGACCATCCACAAATGGGGAAAACTGTTTGGGGGGGTATTAAACCCCCTAAACGATGATTTCCAGCCACTTTTGTGGCTTTTTTTGCATCAAATCGAAGGAAAAAAAAATTTGGCGGAAATTTATTTTTCATTCAAATCTTTGATTTGGCGGTTGTTTGATACTTGGATGTTGATTTGATGCTTTTGGTTATTAATTTGGGGATGTTAGGGTGAATTTGTAATAAGAAATCGGGGAAAAAAATTTGACTTCAAATTTCAAAATTGGCTATTAATTCTTCTTGAGCTTGATTTTTGGTTTGTAATATCACTATTTTGTGCTTATGGTTGTTGATGGTTGTGCTTTTGTGCTTGTGGTGCAAATTTATGCTTATGGTCGTTGATTGTTGAATGTTTTATGAAGTTAGTTTCAAGTTTCTAGTTTCTATCGGGGATAGTGGATAACTGAATACAAAATCTCAGACAGCTAATAATTTTGAGTTTAATCATTAAACTAAAATAGCTATTACCACATATATCACCTCCATACATTTTTCTAGGCATTAACCTATTTTTTTAGATTTTTTAGAATTTTTTTACATTTATTGACTGCATCGTCACGATGCACCCGCATCCGGGCCGCATCAAGCCGCATCGGCTCCCCCACAGCTTTTGGCCGTATCCCACATTTTAAAACACTAATATCTCTTGATTCACATCAATAAGTTATTGTTTGGCATTGTATGATTTGATCAAGGCTAATGAATGTACATTCCCATAATAGGCTCCCCATATTCCAAAAAGGTGGGGAAATCAATATCATAAGAGTTTACCATTCTTCCCCAAAACCTTGAGATGTTAGTTACTAGACCTAAGGGGCAAAGGAAACACAAGAGGCGAGAGCAGCCAAATCCTCGACCTTTCATCTCAGCAGCCGAATCCTCAACCTGCCAATCACCATCATCAACCATCTACTGATCCATCGACACCCAGTACTGAGAAGATCGAAATTTCACTCTTATCTATTTCATGCCTCACAGAGGCTGTGGCCCTTAATAGAGCATAATGCTAGATTAGGATTCGTGTAGCCGACCCCAATTAGTTGCGAAAAGGCTCTAATGATGATGATAATATATTGCTACATCAATTGGAGAAAAATCACAAGAAATTCGAAATCCTCTCCAAGCAAGAAACAAAAGCCCCAAATTGTGTTATTGAGTAATTTTACATGGACACTGGCACAGGTGTCATGTCTACTATGTATCTCAAGTGTTTGGTACTTTGGCATAAGAACTGAGTATGACCCTGGCATGTCCGTACAATCTTGTACATATAAATATACTAATACATCTATCATAAAGCAAAATTTTAAAAATAATAAATAAAAATTAAAAATAAAATAATACATACATTTTTTAGTCCAAGTGTCTAAGCGTGTCGACACGTGTCAAAGTGTCGACACATGCCAACATAAGACACAAGAGAGAAAGTCAAGTGTTGGGGCAACACTAATAAAGTCAAGTTTCAAGGTAACAATGATTTTGAGGAGGTATCTCCAAAAACCAGAGATTCGGTAGTCTTGATGTTTGAAATTTGGTGTGTGAAATTTCAGCACAAATACAAAATCAAGATTGGCTTTCAAAAGGAGTGACAATCTCTCACCTCTTAGCTTTCTCTCTCTAAAAGTTTCTTCTCTGTTATTTGAATCCGTGGAACCTATTTTTACCCATTCGAAGTTCTCTTTATCGGTTCCTTCTTCATATTCACAGACCGATAAATTATCATTACTTGCGAAGACGATAGCAATCTATTTCCCCCTTCTCCTTTATCACTCATGGAATCATCAAATGTGGTTGCTCCCCGATCCATTAAAACCAAACCACTGAGACCATCTTCAATGGAAAACCAGTTTATTTTAGTTATGCACAGCCAAAATATTGATGGATTTCTTGATGGGTTTAGGTTGTCCTCCACAGTATCTTCAGAAAAATCAACTGGAAAAAAAAAACAACTAAGAGGCTTCTCAACTTATCTAGAATATGAAACTAAACAAGCCAAGGTTATCAGTTTGTGGGTAGCTGGCTATTTGCTTCCATATTCCCAGATATACTGACAAATATTGTTGATCTCCCAACTGCTTGGGTTCTTCAGAAAATTTATTTGCTAAAAAATCGAAGGCCAAAGAAATGCAACTCCATTTGGACCTACTAACTGTAAATGTGGGTTTTCATCGATTTCTCGGTACCTTGAACACTTACGGCTATTTGTGATAATCTAGCTGCTATATGAAAGGTTGTACCTGATAACGATGAAGCCTTTTCATTTTAAGTAGCCTTGGAGAGGGACATCAATGATTGTTACATCTCTTATCTCCTAACCGGCCTTACCCTTCCTTAGAAGACTTATGCCCTATCTTGCTTGATTAAGAGAGCATGTTTATCAGCACCTCAAAATCATACAACCCACACCCTTTTGCATCTGACTTCATAATAAAAGCCCCAAGAGCACCTTCTTTATGGAGTGGACGAGCTCATGATTGTTTCCGAAGATTTGACACAACTTTTCAGGCACCACACCACCAACTGAAACTCGTAACTTGGCTCATCATGTAAGTACCCTCACTCTTGACACCAATAAAAGTTCCTTTGGTGGTACTTCGTGGACCATTAACCCTGGTACCACTAGTCATGTTGCTAAGAACACATACTCTTAGCAGAGTTCAGTTACGCACATATGGGTGAAGTGTCATCTCTTCCAATGTTTCATATTGGCACAACCCAATATCAACTGCTTTTTTAAAAGTTTCAAATACCAATGTTCTTGTGATTCCCAAAACCAACAAGAAATAATAACACTATGGCCTATGACATCCAAATTATTTTGTTATGTGCCAAGACACCAGGAAGCTGATTGCTAAAGGGCTACAGAAAATGGGGCTTTATAATTTAGAGACAATTCGATTTTTGCTCTTACATTGGTCACCCGACATAATCTAGCAACTATGTCTCCTATGGAATTTTGGCACTGTCAATTTGAGGATCCTCATTCCAAGACCCTACAAAGACTTGGAGATGATGACATAATTTTGTTACATACTACACAGCTTAATAGCATAAAGTACTAACTGTCAATTGATGAAAATACTATTTATGAATCTTTATATTTAGTATATCATGATGATTGGGGGCCTTCACCTATGGATTTTATGCATGCATATCATTATTATGTCTCTTTTATTGATCAATGCAGTATAAATACTTGGATTTTATTTGTTAGACATAAATCTGAACTTTTGCATTGGTTTATGTATTTCAAGCAGACTTAGAAATTATTTTGGGAAACCAATTAAAGCTATGAGATCTGACGGTGGGGGAGAATATACATCATATGATTTTCAACATTCATGAATGATGATGGAATCCAACATCGGTTTTCATGTAAGTTTACCCTGCAACAAAATGGAGTCACCAAACAAAAGAATCGTCACATTCGATGCTTGACTCTCATGTTTCTTCCTTCTTGTGGGAAGGCGCTTTCTAACAGAAATCTACCTTATTAATTGCCTCTCTTCCTTGGAACTTTCAGGACTTACGACTTTATGGATTACTCTTGACTGTGTTTATTTGGAGACACATGTTTTGCGCATATTATTGTTTACTTTGCAATGAACTTCAGCTCAAAGCATATCGAGGAGTATTCATTGGTTACAGTCCTGATCATAAGGCTTGTAGATGTTATATTCCATCAACATGTGAATGTGATTACTTATTGCCATGTTACCTTTAATGAGATTAATTCATACAATTCTTCTTCTAATACTGATATGCACTCCTTTCTTTCACATGACCTATTTCAAAGTATAGAATATCTATGCAAGGGGCAGAACATGTAAAGATGAGTGTACCCACCTCTTCCTAACTGGACCTAGTCCCACTAACTCAAATTAAAACTATAGTGGGCTACAAATGGCTTTATAAAGTAAATCTTAAACAAGATGGAAGAGTAAAAAGATTCATCCTAATGGCTAAAGGATAAAATCAAAAGTATGGACTAGACTATGAAGAAACTTTCAGTAACCATGATTAAAGCCACAACCATAAGAACTATTACTGCTCTGGGGGTCATAAATGGATGGGGAGCTCAATCAAATGAATATCCAAAATCCTCCATATAATATTAAAGCAAAAGGTTACATGGCACAATCTCCTTTAGTCAACAACATATGCAAAAACCAAGATAGCCACACCTTGAGGCTCTAAAGACAATATGGGGGCATATAGAGGGAACTCTAATCTTCTGTGTCTTACAGGGTATGCTTGAACTAGCAACTTTCTCTTATGCCAACTTAGCAAACTCCAAATGATAGAAGATCAGCTGAGCTGGCTGTTGTATATTTTAAA
Organism: Amborella trichopoda; assembly: GCF_000471905.2. The sequence continues at coordinate 995,838 of NW_006499436.1, forward strand.
GAAATCTTGTATCATGGAGTAGCAAAAAGTAGAAACTACGGCCAAATCAAGAACTGAAGTAAAATATAAACTTTTCTCTTGTAACTTAAAAATTGACATGGGTCTACAATTTATATTCAGAAATAGGCATTCAGCTAGAGAAACCAACAAAGATCCATTATAATAACCAAAAGTGCTATAAAGATATCAAACAATCCAGTAAAACATGGGAAGATCAAACATCTAGGTGTGTTGATCATCACTAAATAAGAGATGGTCCATGATAATGAAATCGTTGTTGAACACATACAAATTTCAAATCAATTTGCAGATTTTATTTTTTAAATCAAGTTGCAGATATTATAACTGAAGCTCTCACTAAAGAAATTCTCGTGACAAAGACAAGTTTTCCATGTTATAATGTCAATTAGAGGGGAGTAGTAGGACATATGTAACATACAAGTGATGTACATATGTATAAGTCTATTGTTTGGCATTGTATGATTTGTTTAAGGGTATTATTGTACATTCCCATAATGGGCTCCTTTATGTATCCAAAAACTGGTGACAATGAATGTGATGAGAGTTTAACATTCTTCACCAGAACTTTGAGACTTATGATAGCTAACAATAGTGAAGGACAGCTTCTTTCACTTGGATGACCAACCAAGCAATGAGTACTGATGCTCAATTAATAAAAGCAAACCATCACAGTACTGTGGATATTGATGATTTAAAGCACACGATGGTCACCATCTACAAAGTTCACAGGCCTAATTTGCAACATAGAAGTTTTAACAAATTTGTTTCTAAATCAGACATTTCCTGCCCAATTTATGACAATGAGAACTGGAACTGTTCAATATTTTTTCAATGTAGCTTAAGTAATAACAAAATAGATTCAATGCAAAAATTTGATCTAATTGAATCCCTATAGTTGTATGTTACAAGAAAATCATGCCTCTCTTTCTGAACCTATTTGTGACTATCAATTTGAATGGAACCAAACGAGGCCACCAATGACAAAAGAGCATACCTGGATCCTCACAACGTTTTTACGTAAATTTAGAAACTTTTGGCGCCCCTTCCAACCACGATACTTTTTCTGAATATGAAGTGCAGCATTGTGCAACCCATAGTCTTGGAGGTTGTGAAAGGATCTCGATTTAGCTGATATACATTGAATCTCACTTGGGGTCATCCCATACTCATCTTGAACAGATTCAGCTTCGTGCCGCCTTCTCCTCCTAAAAGAATGAGCACGAAAAGCGGCCTGTATACGCGCCGCTGCCTGAGCTGCATTTCTAACTGCTTCCAAGGAGACTTTAAGCGAGGTATCATCCTCTGCACCAAGAGAAACTGCAGTACTTTTATTTATGACACTTTCAATGGTTTTCTCAGCCTCTACAGCTGCAGATCCTTTGGTAATTTCACATTCAGTTAGGGTAAGTGATGCAAGGTGGTTGGTTAAATCCATCTCAGAAAGATAGGCAGCAAGTCCTTTGTGACCATAAGTAGCAGCAATGGAAGCCGCAGTTTCTCCAGCCGAGTCACTTGAGGTAGGATCGGTCCGAGCGCCTGGTAATGCCCCAGCAGCTATAAGAGCCGGAACCATCTTTTCCCTGTGAGAGACCACACTATCAGTCAAGATCCTGATTCAAAGGATAAGCGAGTGTGTGCATGTGTGTGTGTCAGTTATGTCCCTTCTCTCTCTCTCTACTCTCGTAGTCGGTAGGAGACGAGACCG
>NW_006499436.1:997802-1021510 GCF_000471905.2 Amborella trichopoda
CTTTACCTTCGTCGTAGAGACCGACACTACTACTACGTACGTAACGATACTACGTAGTACGTAAGTAAGTAAGTACGAGTGTGTGTCGTGTGTGTGTGTCTGTATGTCCTCTCTCTCTCTCTCTCTCTCTCTCTCTCTCTCTCTCTCTCTCTCTCTTAGGTTAGTGTATGCACAAGCCACATAATCTCTCTGTATGTGTGTGTATGCGTGTGTTAGATTTATCCCTTCTCTCTCTCTCTCTCACACAGAGTTAATATATGCAAAGTCACAAAACAAAAAAAACATAAAAGTAGGCAGGACCTACCCGAGTCCCTAAAACCTTGGGCGAGTATATGTGTGTGTTATAGATCGCTCTCTCCTTCAGAGTTAGTATATGCACAAGCCGCAGAAAATACGAAGAATATAAAAGAAGGCAGAACCTACAGTCTCACTAAAACGAGTCTAATATTTTACTTAAACTGAAAATGTGTAGAACAGGGGTATATTTGGAATTTTGGTATTGTTTTAGGGGTATTTTAAAGTATTAGTGTTTACTTAGATCTCCAGTTAAATTAGGGTTTCATAGGCTTATAAAAGGTTGGATGTATAGTTTGAGGGGAGATGTTATTGGAATAAATTTATTTTATCAAAAAAGAAAGTTCTTCTTCTCTTGGCTTGATTTACAGCCATGTTCTTTCTCTCCTCTTGCTGATTTTACTTGTTTAAGATTAAGGAGAACGGTAGATTCAATTTCCCACCTTTTCTTCCTGTATCAATATGTTATGTTTTTCCTTTTCAATTTTCTTGTCTGGATTGTCTTGATACCTTTTAAATCCCTATTTTCTTCTTGAGAGAGAGGAATTCTCTTTTGTTCTTTTTTTTCTGCTCCATAATCTGTATCATTTGTCTGCAATTTTATATGCCTGAACCAATTTGGTTATTGTTTTGTTTGCTTGTTTGTTTTATTTATTCTTTTTTTTTTTACAAGATGATACAGATGGAAGATAATTTTTTACAGGGATTCCAGAAACTGATGGTTCTTAATGTTCACTAACAAGGATACAATGGGTAACTGAAGCAAATCATTAAAAAATATGATTTAATGAGTTTACAGCTTCATGCTAGAAATTCAAAGAATCAAGGAAGGATGATGTTTCAAATAGATTTATTTTAATTAGTTGTTTATACCATATCATGGATCAAAGACAAATTTGGTTGGTTGATCTTATTTTTCAGACTTCAATCTGATAAGAAAGGAATTTCTCTTCACCTTTTTTTATTTTTGGCAGCATTACGAGCCACTTTTGCAAGTAAAATAGTCAATTTATATAACCTGAAATACCTTGTGATTTAAGCATAGCATCTTTTTGTTTCTTTCAATGAGTTCAGATGGTTTCGTTAAAGAGCCTTTCTGCCTATGTCAGTGCACTTTATGATGAGTGTGTGAACCAAAAGTATTACAACATTAATTTTAATTAAATGAAAGAATCAAGTATTCCATATTTTTGTGTTATTATATATCAAAAGAGTAATTGCATTGACATGTCACTTCAAATAATTCAAGTTATCAGATCGATATTGGCTCAGTATATTATGGATGAGGATTTGGTGCCTTCTCTTAACTTAGTAGTGGTTTGAGACATGGCACCTTTGTAGCTGTTGAATTATTACATCTGAGGCACGTCCATCGATGCAAGTCTTTTGAAACTTGTTACATTGTCATTGTTCACTATAGAGGGAAGGAGTTACTTGTTAAATTCCTGTTCCTGCAGTAGTCTTACAAGTTAACTCTAGCCAGTAGAATAACCTAATGATGTGGCATCATACCCATATAAATAAATCATACACTGAAATTGTGGATGGAGATTGGGTTTGAAGTGTTCCAACAATGAAGAGCATAAGCATGCGAGCATTGAGTATGGATAGATCATGAATAATTTTTTTTATTATTCATCATCTTGATATTTACTCTATTTTGCATACTGGATAAAAAGATAATTATCTGAATTGACTTTGATTTGGAGGCATTTGATTTCTGCACTTTGAGGTTCTTATATAAGAAAATGGTTTGATAAGGCCGCAGCAGTGCAGCCCTATCAAAATAAGTAAAGCCTCACCTCATAATTCATCAAAAATTACAATTCAAGCATTGGAAAACCTTTACATCCATCATCTCAGCTTGAACAAATTAGTTGTGAGAAAAAATAGGATTTTAAGCTCTAAAAATATGTATATTGTAACGAATTATATAGATCGTCCATTTCACCCTAAAACTAAGTGTTCATAGATCTGCAAGATCTGTACCATTACTTGAGTTTCAAATTTTATTATCAGTATTGAAAAGATCCATCATTGAGATTTCCATTGCCAAAAGTGCTTTCCAGACGAGGATTTGAGGTGAGGCTTTATTTTGTTTTCATAAAGCCTAGGCCCTATAGAAACTTCATTCTCTTATATGACTGATTTAGGTGATTATGGTTTTTCATTCTATTTTCCTTTTTCATTTCTTTGAATAGTGATTTGCGCGCTAAAGCTAGTTTTTGGAATTGGGTTTAGCTTTTGATATGGAAACTCCTGTGGATTTATTTCAATTGTCAAGAGTGTACTGTGCTAGTGTGATTGGTGTGTACTAGTGTACTCATGACAACAGCTCACAATCTGAACCATACATTTTATAAGTAGTGCATTAGAAGGTTGTAATAAGAATAAATCTTAGTCAAAATATGCATCTCAACATCTAATCAATGAAATATATAATGAACGGTTAAGACAGGCAAGTTCTAGGTTTTAAACAATACCAAACATGCCAAACATGTAAAAAATACCAACATCACATGTTGTCAAACAGGGTTCCCAGCTTTCAGGCTACCGATTTTCAGTTTCATCCTAGTTTCTAGGAAACTTAGCAACAAGGATTTTCCTGGGGAAATAGTACGAGAAAACTACAAGGTGAAAAGCAAACCAACGAATGCAAGCAAGAAAACGGATGAGTGTTAGTGCAACGGCTTTCGTGCTAATACTAGTTTGGCAAGGGAGGTCAAGGTTTCAAACTTTGGAGTCTGTCTGTCTCCTAGAAAAGAAAAAAGCTAACCTAAACATTTTCAGTATTCAAGCTTGGGAATGATTGCTTAAGGTGTTGATGGTTGCAACACTGCTTCCCATGTTAGAGTCCTACAAATGAACTGCCCCAACCGAAAAAAAGAATATAATGCCTTTTTTATTACCTTCCAAAGCGTGCAGCCCAATGAAGGGCCGTCCAACCATGTGCATCCCGGAAATTGATACCGACACCACACCGTAGAACAAGATTTAAAGCCCACTCATAGCCTAAGCCAGCTATCATATGAATTACTTCTTGATCTAGCTTTGATAGGGCTTCTCCTTCCTTGGATTTAGATTTTAGCCATTCCTCCAATTTCACCTTGGAAAATTCTTCCAAAAGCCAGTTCATGGTAAAGGAAGGTGTCGCATTTCCAGCTGAGATTGCAGCTGCCATCTGACTCCATGGACCACCAGGCATTTGCAACTTTTGTGAAAGTGCAGTCAATGAGTCTTCACTAGCTTCTTTCTCTTCTGACATCTGCACTTTCCCACAAATGAGCATTTGCCCAAACCTGAGAAGCAAAAGCAGTTCATCCCTGCTTCCGGGTTCCTCTGCTTGAGATTGACTATGCACAGGACCAATGTCTGGCTTAAAACGATATTCAAATTCCCTTACTTCACTGCAAGCTTCTCTGTTTCCACAAGTTATGCATAAAGTAACTTTTCCAGTTACATGAGGAGGAGCCTGGCATCGAAGGACCCCTGCATGAATAATTTCTGCAGGAACCTCAATGTCACGAAACATACAACACCAAGAAGACTTTGAAGGATCCTCTAGAAACTCTCCAATAATGAGAACCTGGATAAATTGCATAAAATTAAAATCTCTTACATTTTCCAACAGGCAAACAACTTTAGGTATCTAAGATATCTGACTTTCAACAAACCTAAAAAAAAGATGCAACATTATCAAAGTTATCAAAGATCTACCAAACTGTTGATTAAACTGATGAAAACACTACCATATGATGTAAATGTTTATTCAAATACATAGGCAAGTAACTGAAATATGCGACATATGGTGTCCAGCAACAGATAAGAAAGAAGACCCTGGCTATATAGTAGTATGCAAATGTTAGAAAGACATAACAGGTTTGATGCAAGTAGATCAAGTAGATCAAGTAGTATTTCTAACTCATTAAGCATGTGAGTTGGCTTCCATTTTGTGCCATACAAATAAAAGGAATCAGATATTTTGAATCAAAATAAAAACACAAGTCTGAAGTTAAAGCATTCTATAATTAGCGAATGATTAAAATTCGGAAGAATATAAAAATGCTAAAAAAATACACTAAAGAAATAGTAATGCTAAGCTTAAGGCATATGATGATTTATATGATAAATAGGGGACAAGAGAAGGAGCAAAATATGTCTTCAAACTAGAAAAAATAAGAGAGAAGAACTATAGGGATCTAGATCATACTAAATGCATTAAGATTGATGATCAAAAGGTCTTGGCGAAAGATGATTAGGTCAACAAAAGGAGTCGACTTTATTTTAAAAAATTGTTAAAAAATACTATGGGAGCACAACATTAAGATGAACCTTCTACATAAATAAAGTCAAAGGTTATAGATACATTCGCAGGATTAGTATATATAAAGAAGCCTTGAGAAAGACGAAGATAGGAAAGGCTTTAAGACTAGGTGGTATCCCGATAGTGGATTGGAAGTGCATGGGAGAGATTGGCAGATAGATGTTTGGAAATGCATGGGAGAGATTGGCATATTCTGACTGACCGAGTTGTTCAACAAAATGTCAAGAATGAAGGAAATGTTTGACGAATGGAGAAAAAATATTGTAGTACATATTTTATAGAACAAAGGAGACATACATAACTGTACGAACTATCAAGGGATTAAAATTATGAGCTACACTATGAAGTTGTGGGAGAGTGATTAAACGACTAAGACATGAAATGGGTGTATCAAAAAATGAGTTCGATTTTATGCGAAGAAGGTCAACAATTAAGGCTATTTTCCTACTTAAGCAACGGATTGAAGTTTACGGAGAAGGGAAGAATCCTTCTATTGGCCTTTATTAATTTAGAGAAAGCATATGGTAGGGTACTTCGAGAGTTAATTTGGTAAGTGTTAAAAAGAAATGAGTCTCTAGAGGATATATTGACATGGTGAGAGATATGCACGAGAAACCGCTAACTAGTATGGAGACAGCTAGTAGAGAAACTAGTAAGTTTTGCAGTGAAAGCGGACCTACATCAGGGTCATAGTTGAACCCATATCTCCTGGTTTCGGTTATGGACGAGTTAACTAGGAATCTACAAGATAAGGTACCGTGGTATATCTTGTTCGTGGATGACATAGTTTTGATTGATGAGATTAGAGGTTGAGTAAACGCAAAGTTTGAACTTTCGAGGCATGGTCTAGAATCTAAAGGTTTTAAATTAGTCGGACCAAGACAGAGTATATGAATATACGTTTAGTACTAATAGGAGTAGAAATGAGGAAGCAGTAGATTGATAGCCAAGAAATAGCTAAACAAGATTACTTTCGATATCTTGAGTTGATAATTGCAGAGAATGGAGAGATTGAGGAAGATGTCGGACATAGGGTTGTCACGGGCCAGGTTAAGGCCCACCCGAGCCCCACCCCAAAAAATTTCAAACAAGATTTTGTCGCCCGATCCAGACCAGCCAAAAAATATATTTTTCAGGCTTGGCGCCGACCCTACTAGGAATCTTTCTTGTAGCTTGGGCCCGATATGGCCCAGCCCAAAACTTATTTAACCTCAAGAAAAGGGCAACTGGGGAGAAGAAATAGTGGCATGTGGGCGCGAAAAGAGATAGAGAGAGGACACGTGGCTCTCTCTTTTCCTCCCCGACCCACTGCCTCTTCTCTCTTTTCCTAACCCCCCACTCACCACCTCTCTCTCTTTCTCTCTCTCTCTTCCTAACCCCCCGCTCAGTGCCTCGTCTCTCTCTCTTCCTCCCCCATCCACCCACCACCTCTTCTTTCTCTCCTTTGACCCACCACCCCTCTCTCTTTCTCTCCATCTCCACCCGCTCTCTCTCCATATGTACCCTCTCTGTCCACCTGGTTTCTCTTTCTTAAACTCCCCTAACATTGCCGACACTGTGACACCACCTCTCTCTACCACCAAATCTCCCATTCCTGACAGCCCCCAAATTCAAATTCCTCACCACATCCTCCACCCGTCTTTTATGCTCATACATCAAAGAGCATGTCGTTATGCGGAGGAGTTGGAGAAACATGAAGGGTCGCAAATTAGAGCTACTTAGCTTATTTGGGGTTGGATATTCCGGTCAAATTCACGAGGAAGAGGCTTATTTGGATGGAAAATGGAGATGCATGCCAAAAAATCGGTGGGTTGGTTGGAAAAGTTGGGGGTTGTTTTAATGTTAAGAGAGAAGAGAACTTGGGGATTGTTTTGGTTTGTGTGTGTTCCCCTTGTTTTGATTTCGCTTTTGATGTGGAAGTTGGGGTTTTTGTGTGATTGCTTGATTTGATGTTTTCCAAAGGAAACGACTAAAAAGTGAATGAATGAGATGATTGGGTGGATGCGGAGAGAGAGTAGGGCGGGGAGGGGATGGAGATGGATACACACATAGGTGGGTCAAAGGAGAGAGAGAGAGAGAGAGAACAAACCTAGAGAGAATAACAGACCAATGCTTTCAGGCTGTGAGAGAGGAAATAGGGGATATAATGTTTGGGCCCGAAGAAAGAGGGGGTGGAGATGAAGAGAGAGGGCTGTGGATATAAAAAGAGACAGGGGGTGGAGATGGAGAGCGAGAGAGGTGTGGAGATGAAGAGACAAGGGGTGGAGATGGAGAAAGAGAGGGGGGGTAGGGGGTGGAGATGGAGAGGGAGAGAGCGATGGTGGTTAGAGGAGAGAGAGAGACCCAAAGAAAGAATATTAAACCAAGGCTTTTGGGCTTTGAGAGAGAGAAGAAGGGGATATAATGTTTAAGCTTTCAGGACGAGTTTGGGCCAATCACTATTTCGCCGAACCCAGCCAAAAAATACCAGGGAATTTACTTACCCAGCCCGAGCCTAGCCCAAAGCCCAAAAAGCAAGCCCAAACCCCACCTGAAATCCGAGCGCGACCAGAAAGCCCATGGCCTGGCCCTGCCGGAACCACTGCCACTCCTAGTCACACATAGTAAGCACTGGGTGGGCAAGGTGGAGATGTGCATATAGAATTTTATGTGATCATCGCATACCAATGAAATCGAAGAGGAAGCTCTATAGGACGGTTGTAAAACCAACCATGCTTTATGGGACGCAATGTTGGGCGGTCAAGAAAACAACAGAACCATAGGATGAATGTAGCTAAGATGAGGATATTGAGATGGATGAATGGCACGACAAGCAAGGATAGAACTCGAAAAGAATACATCCAAGGGAACTTAATGGTGGCTCCAATGGGCAATAAAATGACAAAAAGTACACTTAGGTGCGTTGGCCATGTGCAATATAGATCTAATACAGTACCGGTTAGGAGGGGCAATTTAGTTCAAGTGAAACGCTCTAAAAGGGCAAGGGGAAAGCTAAAAAGGTTATGGATGCCATGAGAAGAAGATATTGTGTCTTATAGTCTGACAGAGGGTATGGTCCGCCCTTGATAGAGCAGAATGGCTGAACACGATTCATGTAGTTAGCTCCAAATAGTTGGGATAAGGTTCAGATGATGATATTTTGATAACCGGCATTTATGGGCCCAAGAAGGTTGGAAGGCACAAAATAGGGAATTCTTACTATCAATAAAGTCTCATTGTGACAAAGAAGCTAAATCTTCTGAGCTTTAACTTAGGTACAACATGTTTCTGAACTGGATTCTCCACCACCAATCAAAAAATACTACATTTGAAAGGAGACGAGGTGCAAACAAATTTTATCCAAAGTTTACACTTTTTTTGGAGTGCAAAAAGGAGCCATGCGTTAGGAATGCTATAAAATAGTTGCAAGTGTATAAGGAACTGCATATAGAAGGCTGCATTCCCCAACAGATTGCAGTCAACACTTTCCAGTCTCTCACTATTGGGTTTTTTGTCAACTATAAAAAATCATATTTCAGATAGAGTGATCGATTAACACTTCCTCTAAACGGTTCATGTGGCATCTCATGTCAAGTGCATATGGATTCTAACTACAATTTTGCAGCTGGCAAAATCTGAAGGGCAGAAGCCACCCAGAGTGGTTTTTGTCATGTGTGTAATGGATTTTGTCTCAATTTAGTTAGGGAAGAAAAAACATTGAGTGGTCTGATATGATGTTCCTGGAAGATCAAGATGTACTTCAGGACTTTAAGCAGTGGACGAGGAACTTCCATTGCAGATATTATGAGTCACGTGACAACACAACCAAACTGTCATTTTACTGTAGTACAAGTCATTGATGAATAGTGATACAGAATCAAACAGCATAGAATTTGACATTCCCAAGCATCCAATGAAAGAAAATTTGACTTCAAGTTCAAACAAAAAAGAGTATTCAATTCAACTAGCATGAAATAATGAAAAAAAAAAATAGAAGAAAAAAAGACGACCTTTCCTTAACGATGGAAGAATTTTAATGTAGAAATTTTTTCCAGAAAAAGGTGAGGTTCTCCTAACTCTAAAATACAGAAAGTTAAATGCATCACACTTGTACCTTTGAACCTTCAGTAGAATATGCCCACTCTGGGGATATCTCATGGATTTTAAAGCGTTGTACTGCTGCAACCGTCAGACCTGAACTGGCATCACTTAATAAAGTTTCAAGATATCTTTCCTGGCTAAACCATGGAGGAACTTCAGAAGAATATGTAGTGTTACAAGCTATCTCTGTGCTATCCATCCAAGCAAAGCCGTCTGACTTCCCAAGTATGTCCATGCTAGAGTTGGATTGGCTAACATTTGATTCTGATGAGTTCGAAGTGTACTTAGGCTGTCCAACTTGGGGAAGAACAGCTTCACTTGTTGATGAGATGTGATCATCAGGGCCAAACAAGATTTCATTTGCAGCAGCAATAAGATTTTGAGTTTCAATATTTCCGAAAACTACAGAAGAACAAGTTGTTTGGGTCGCATTCTTGCCTGGGTCATCAGCCAGCTGCCATGAGAAATCTGTTCCCTCTTTTGCCTGATCCATTAATATCTTTGGCAATTCAGAAGAATATAGCGGCATCTCCTGTATATTGATTTTAAAATATCATTAGGGGTAAAAACAAATATCATTAGAATGGAAAGCCAGTTATGTTCATTGATATTTCAAACAAAAAAACTTGTTTCCAAAAGCATAAAATGACATGCACAAATTGCACACTAAAATTCAGAGGAAATGAACTCAAGATAGATATACTAGACTGCCAAATGCAACAGAAAAAGTTTATATAGAGCCGAGGCTCTAAACCATCAAATTAGAGCCCGCCTCAAAAATTTCACAAGAAGAGGGTTTTTTTATGCCCAAATATCCTCAAATTGATCATCTCGACATCAAGATGCATGGACATGAGAAAAAAATGGATTTTAAGTTTTGGAAATAGTGCATCTTGTAACGTATTATTGGACCATCAATTTTCAAGATTTTAAAGTTTTAACGGATCTGCTCGATCTACACTATTTTTAAGCTTTAAATTTTATAATTAAAAATGAAAATATATTTTAAGGCTATCACAAAGATTTCCAGTAATGAAACCACATTTGTTAACACTATTTGAAGGTGTGCTTTAGTTTGATTGTTTAGAGCCTCAGCTCTATACAAACTGCACCCAATGCAATATCCCCAGGAACAATCACTTTCGTCCAATTGTCCATTGCTAGCATAATATATGAAGCCAAAAAGGCTATAAGCAAAGCAAAGAGAAATAAGAAAATAAACATAAATTTGATGCATAACACAATTTTGGGTGATTGAAGCCTATTCAGGACTTTCATCTGTTAACTGGATACCAACACAAGAAATAGAGTTACAAACAAACACCATGATAATAACCCAAACCAATTTTAAGAACAATCATGAAAAACTGAACCTACAAGAGTTATGCAATTTGGAAACAGAATTTAGATGATGTGTGGAAAAGTAAAGATCTGTTTACATTCTTCTTGTGAGATCCCAAATTTTAGACAGCACACAACTATTTTTGTGTTATTCATGCCATATAGCAGAATTCCTCTCTGTCTACCAGAAACATGTTACAAGATATTATGAATTACAAGCTAGAAGATGATAACTTTAACTGATTGTGTGAACAAAAGTAGTATTTTTTTATTTTGTCCGGCTGGGTGAGGAAAACCAAATATTTGAACCAATTCAATGCAATTTAACTGTAGGATTTAAATGGTGATAATAAAGATAAAAAAAGCTTACATTCTCTAGGATTTTATGAAATCCAGTAGGAACCGCTGCATCAATTTTGTCAACCAGATAGTAATTGGTCCTGTTCATAGACAACTGGGGAAAACTTGGTATAGGCAGTGTGGCAGAGCCAACTGACTGGAAATTTGTCCCAGTTGTATTCCAAGTTGGCAATCCTGGCGTTTCAGTTGAATGTTGTGCAACCAATGATTGAGAAGGTTGTGGTCCAGGAAATTCACCTATAAGAAAGTTCGAGATGAATATCATCAATATCAGGTTTGACAAGAAAAATATCATCCTTTTGTAATATATTTATAAACAAAAACGAGATGAAGACCATCAATATCAGTTTTGACAAGAAAAATATCATCTTTTTATAATATATTTATAAACAAAAGGAAAAACAAGTTTGCAACATAAGCAAAATTGCATAATAAACCATGGTGGCATGGGCACAGGTTTGAAGTAATTAAATGGGTTGAATGGGACTATTATGTCAAAAGAGGGAATCAATTTATAATAGTTTAGAGTCGCAATCCTGTAGAATGAAAACAAACATGTAGAACTTACAAAGAGCACTACAACATTTGTTCACATTTTAAGTTACTTAATGGTCCATGTATTACCCAGAAATACGAGTATGAAACTGACCACTGTTCAACAGGGAATTTCTGTTCAATCCATCAACTGGTTGTTTCCCAGTGTTTAAATGTTGACTGTATTCCCATTGTTCCCTTTCCGATGGTGGCAAATTCATGATGCCATCTTGGTCGGTATTTCCTCCTTCATATGCTGATTGGTTTCGACCATGACAGGTATCATTGTCACTGAAGTTTGAAGGGAGGTTCTCCAGGAAGTACAAAGAGTTATCATCAGCATTATCCACGCTTAATTGTAAAGCAATCTTCCTCAATGTTTGATTAACCTCTGCATTTGCAGAATTATCATCATAAAGATTTGTTCCTTCAGTTCCCGTGAGTGTATGAGAGCTAACTTCTTCCCCAGATCCAGGACTAAATGAACTCCATGAAGGATTATATACTTCACTGCTGCCAGGGTTAGGACCCAGATTTTGAGCATTAAAAATATCAGCTTGCTGAGCTGGGAATCTAAAAGCATCAGATCTCGATGTAGAGTTACTCCTCCCCTGCAGAAAGGTGCTACCATTAATCTCAGGCAGAAATGTGTACAATCATATGAACAGAAGCCAAACTAACTCAACATGGATATGCAACAATGATTTAGAAAAAGGTGCAATACGGATTTTGGTCTCCAGCCGGTGCTTACTTTTTCAGCTTAGATACAATGAAGTTTAAAAAAAAAAAATTCATTTGATCAGTAAGAATTTAAGAAGCTTAAATTGGGAGGACCCTAGATTCACAGGGGACTATTGAGAAATTCCAAAATGTGTGGCAATGATATTATTAAAAAGTTAACCAGAAAATATTGTCAGATACTAATATTATATCTATGCTTCTATATGTGCCTTAGATTTTGATCCCCAAATGCCCTTATATATTTCTTGATACTCTTTTAAATTTTCAAAAACTTAGGATAGGAATTACTTAAGATTAGCACTTTTTGGGAATACAGCTCAAATATCTTTTCAACATCATCTTCATGAGGATACAAATTTGAACTATATTTTTCACAAGAAGCAATTTGAACTATTATCAGAAGAGGTGATGTGATTTCCTATTAACAATTACATTTTTTTTTTCTCTGTTTACCTAAAAGCCTTCCTGGACTGCCTGAAGGGCTCTTTCTAGTCCGTTACTTGGGACTGCGTCGGTCCTCTAAGGGAAAGTATCGCTACGGTACATTTATGGACTGTATTAGTAAAATAGTGGTAATCATCTTTTCAATACCTGTTTGATAAACAACTACTTCTGAAAGCTCTCTCTATTTTCAGAAAACTTTCACAAATATTATTACAGCCAATTTATTTTTCTTAAGACTTACTTTCAAAGACTAGACCCTTATAAATTAACACATAGTCTAAATATATGATGGAGGAAATTTATACTTATTTTTAATTTTATTCGGTTTTAAAGGATACATATTTTGATTTTAGTTTTAGGGTTTAATTCTAGGGATTTTTAATTTCTAGGAATTCTAAGGACTTTTTTAGATATTTTAATTAAAGTTAGGGATTTTAGTTTCAAGTTATGCTTAAGTTAGCCTTTTGGTCAAAAGTTAATTGTATGGACAAATATTGTTTAAAACAATAATTTTTTATTATAAATAAGGGCGTTGATGGGCTAGAGAGGCATTCATGTATTCTTTTTTAAGAAAAGAAATACCTTGTCTTGTAAAAGAAGCCTAAGGCTTGAGCCCTAGGTGGGAAAAAGCCTTAGGGTTTATCCAAAATTGCTTGTATTTGGCTTGTTTCTTGCTAATTTTACCTCAACTTTCTCAGCATCAAGTAGTATCAAAGCCCGCGATCTACACAGAAGCTACTATAGCACGTACGAAGGGTACTGTAGCACATACAGAGTTACTGTAGCACCACTTTTTTGGGTGCCTTAGGTCAACAACAAAGAAGGAAAGTTATAGTGAGGTCTAGGATTTGCCAAATTTGGCCAAAGTTTTGCCAAAACAACCTAGATCTTGCTGATTTCAACATTTTTGTTGATTATTTGCCTAGGGTTTGTGATTTCGATAAACCTATGGCAGCGAGAAGGGGCCTTAGAAGGGGGATTTTGGTAGATCTGCTTTGTGATCCACAGATGACAGAATTAAGGAAGATGAAAGGCAAGTTCAGCAGCTGGCTCAGCAGTTCGCGAGACTAAAAAATGGGCAAGACGGTGATCTTTTAGTCCCAGAAGATCTCAAGTACATGCCTTTTCACTTTCGCGCTCCACATGTGAAGTCAGGCGATGAGGATAATGACAGAAGACCTAGATGTGGGGATTATCACTCTAGGGTTTCGATTTGAAGAATGATTTTTTTTTTATTTTGACACAGATTGCATGAAAGTCGACAAGTTGTTGATTGGAATTCACCACCAATCTTCGATATATACTCAGATGAACAACAAGATTTCTTAGGAGATTTGATCTATGATAAGGATCAAGATGATGGTGAAGATATTTAGGAAATGGGGGAAGAATATGGAGAGAAGGCAGCAGGAGGACTGATCAAAACCATGCCCTCATCAATATTGAAGAGGTGGAGAATTCAACAAATTTAGGGCATTGGAATCAGAGTAGGGCAGTGAAAGTGTGGTCGTCTCAATCGCAAATTATGACCCTGATTTCATAAAGTAATCAAATACATGTTGAGAAAACCTCTAAAGGCCAGAAAATTGAGTTTGGAGTATCTTACATGATTTCCAATGGGAGTTCACGAATAATTAAATTTGATAAATTTTCATGGATTCCTCAATATACATATCAAAATCCATTTCTTGAGGAATTATCTTTACCACGAATAGTATTTGAGCCAACAACGAAAAAGAAGGTTGAAGAAGGTGTTTTTGATACTGAATTCATCTTAGCACACTTCAAAATTGAAGGACGGGTTTTCTCCAATAAGGGGAGAATGATGGAGCAAAAAATTATACGTGTTTTTATTTCTATTCCATTTTAAGGATGCATATTTTGATTTTAGTTTTAGGGTTTAATATTCTAGGGTTTTTTAGTTTCTAGGAATTTTAGGGACTTTTTAGATATTTTAATTATAGTCAGGGAGTTTAGTATCAAGTTATGCATAAGATAGGACCTTTTTGGTCAAAAGTTAATTGTATGGACAAATATTGTCTAAAACAATAATTTTCTATTGTAAATAAGGGTAGGGATGGGCTAGAGAGGTATACATGTATTCCTCTTTAAATATTCATGTATTCCTATTTAAGAAAAAGAAAGACTTTGACTTGTAAAATAAGCCTAAGGCTTGAGACCTAGGTGGGAGAAAGCCTTAGAGTTTCTCCAAAATTTCTTGTATTTGGCTTGTTTCTTGCTAATTTTATTATTACCTCAATTTTCCCTGCATCAAATATTTTCCGTGCATCAATATGAGGCAAAAGTTTGTACATTTTTAGCAGAATTATTTCACTCTAATTATTGCTTCTTTTGAGATATTTTCGGTTTTAAAATTTATCTTGGGCAGGGGTACCTTCATAAGCTTCATCTAAACAGATCATGGCCCTGAGTAATAGATTTTTACCTCCTTTTATATGTTATTACTTCTACTATTCACATGTTCTAGATTTAAACCTTTGGAATAATGACTAAGTTGGCACATCTTTCAAGTTAGAAGTATACTTTGGATGCAGGAAATATTTAGCTCTGCTTCTAAGAACTTATCTTTTACCTTTTTCTATTTCATAAAGTCGCACACATTTCATATATAATATTACCATTTTCTTAGGATTAGTATCATAGATTTTCTCACGCCTCGGCATTGGTGATGAATGCATAAAAAGTAAGATTTTGAAGGTGAAGAATTTTGTGAATGAGGCAAGGGGAGGGGCCCAATGGTGCAGCTTAGTGGGGTCCAAATATATTATCGAGTATAATTCATCTAAAAATAAGGATGAGAAAATTATTAGAAGTAAAAAATGTCCCAAAAAAAAAAACCTCTACTAATTGAGAATACATCTTCAAGCACACCCATGCATGCAGTGTTGCAATCTAGCATTAGCCACAATGGCATGAAGAACTCGAAGAATATATACGTTATGACAATTATATGTTATAGTATTTAACATATAGTTGTGCATCCTAATGTTTACTAGGATCACTTACCGTAACCACATTTGATAAAGACACTTATAAGAGAAACATCGTGGAGAAAGGCTGTAAATGAACAAACTTTACGATCCAAATATTCATGCCAAATAGTTACTTAAAATTATTATGACTACAAGCATACCTCTGTAACGTCCCGATAATGAACAAGGACAATAGGTTCATATGCCCTGCCAAAAAGAACAAAAGATGTCACCCTTTATACCAACCTAAAGAAAGAATCCTTGTGTCTATTGTTGCATGCAATAGTAACAATTTGATCCAAAACCCCTACAACAATCAAAAGGACTAGACATGCGCTTAAAGCATTGAAAATCATAATGACACCACGAAAAAAGAAACAGCGAAGTCCATAGTAAATGAGCTGGAGATACAATGTACGTAAGCAATAACAGGAATATTAATGTGATAGCTGATAACTTTCAATGCAATAACTTGAACTTCACTTGGTGAGGGTAAGAGACCCTTTCCTAGCAATGTGACAAAAAAGAACATTAATATCGAATCTTTTGTTTTGTTTTTTTTGTGTTTTTTGTTTTTTTGTGTGGGGTGGTGGTTGGAGTATTCTATCATGCCCAATGTTCAAAACGTTAGCCGCTCGGCCACCTACGCTGCTAGAAAGCCAAAGCGCCTAGACATGGCCTGGGTGGGGTACCTAGGTGCGATGCGTCTAGGCACCCACCTAGGCGGCACCTCGAGACTGGTAGGCAGGGTAGCAAGGCGCACGTGTCATGCATCTAGGCACCGGCCAAGGCAGTGCCTTGAGACAGGGTGGCCGAGAGCCAAAAAAGGTCCTCAGCCATAGGCATTTTTGGGTTTTTCCCTCCAAAGGGAGGGGGGGAAGGTTCTGGGGAGCATTCTTGTTCCCCAAAACCCCTCTTGTGTAAGTCAGACAAGGAAAAGCTCTGAAAAACTTAGGATTTGAGATTTTTCTAATGATCGAAAAAAATTTCAAATTTCTTACAAAATCAAAAGAAAAACTTTTTGATACATTTGGAAGCTTCATTTGGGAGATTGGATTGGTCGTACAAGAGGATTTTTGGCAACCAAAGATTTTCACTTTGAAATGGTTATTGCATTGAAATTTTTTCTTTTTTGTATAATGTATTATGATGTGAATCATTTTACATTTTTTTTCATTTCTTTTGTGATATTTTATATGCTTGTAATTGAAAACTTGAAATATTTTGTGAAATATTTCCCTTTTTGGACTATGGACTTATATCGAATTTATTTTTGAAAGCTTGGTGCAATGTGTTATTTCTGTTCTTGGTGCAATGTGTTAGTTTTGTTTTTCTTTTTTTTGTTGTTTTATATATGGTTGTAGATGGAATATTTTGTGAGCATTTACATGTTTGGGCTTATATTTTGTGAATAGTTCAAAACTTCAAATTAAATTGATATTTTGTAAATAGTTCAAAACTTCAAATTAAATTGATATTTTGTGAATATTTAGACCAAATCTTATGGATATTATGTTATGTGATATTATGGGCAAAAGACATAAACCCCCTCTCGAACAGCAGAATCCAAAATAACCCCTTGTTCTTATAAACATCCCATGCAACCCCGGAGTTAAACAAAAAAAGACATTTAACCCCCTCCTTACCTTTTCCATTGTCCAAATTACATAATTTGCCCTTCTTTTTTCCTTAACCACCATGTTATCTAAGTCCTGGAAAAGTTCTCCTTCTCTTTCTCTTTCTTCCTCACCCATGGACCCCTTCCTCCCTCTCTCTCTCTCTCTAGCAACCTTAGCTGAAAACTTATTTCTCTCTCATCTCGTGAACCTCACAAGTAAGTTAAAAGGGGCATTACGAACTCGATGTTTATGACGATGTTATTAGGAAAAAGAAGAAGGGTAAATTCTGTAATTTGAACAATAAAAAAGTTCCAGTGGGGGTTAAATGTCCCTTTTTTTGTTTAACTTAGGGTTCCATGTTTATGACAAGGGGTTATTTGGGATTATAATTTTAGAGACGCGAGTTTATGCTTTTTTCCCTTCTTTTTTTTTTTACATATTTTGATTGGTTTCCAATTTCTCTCAACATATTTTTAGTGGTCAGTCCTAATGTGTTTTGTTTACTTCATATTCTTCATTTAAGACTTGAATCTTCTTATTTTTTCCTTAATACTTTCATAGTTGTGTATTTTTCAGGTTTGTTCATTAGGTGATACTCTGTGAATTACTGTGACTTTGTTAGTTGTGCTGTAAGTTGTGAGTTGTGAGTCGTGACAATGCCTTCAACTGGATCAAGTAAGCAAAATGATCTAGATTCGAAGTAAGAAACTTGTCCAAATCCCCTTAACAAGCATAGGGTGGAGTTTATTGCCAAAAATCATATAATGTCAGCATTAACACATCGAATAAATATTTAGCTGGTGTCAGAAGGGATGCAGCCGCATGCACGCAAGTTCTAGCTGAGGAGGAGAGAGATGTCAAAGCACTTTGAGGGGGTTAAAAATAAGAAAGAGGAGGTAAAGAAAAGACATGAAGTAACTGTCTGAAGTCTATATATATTTCAAGTTTAGGAAGAGGAAGAAGATATATATGCCAAGGTTGGATCTTCTAATAGCCCATCCATGCATAGATGTCTCGAAGAAGATGGTCTATGGATTCTTACACCCCACCCCCGATCCGAGGATTTTACCATGTAAAAGGGTCCAAACAAGTTTAAAGAGCCACTTAAAAAAAGAGAATAGAAATAAGATAGCTCCAACATTTTAAAAAACGGATCAGTGACCCATATCGGCCCTCCAAATTTTTGATCCAGTTAAGCAAATCGAAGAACCAGATCAGTGATCTAGTCTACCAGCGCGGATGGTTTTGACTGGTTCTAATTGACCGCTTCAGTGATTAATAAAAAAAAAAAATTTAAAAAGAGGTGGAGCCGGTTCATACTTATTCTCTTAAAGAACCGAGTCAGTTTTGTCAAGGAACCAGCCAGAACCATCCAGTTCATGGGGGAACCAACCAATTCCTGACATTTTACAGGGTCCGATTTCCAATCCGGACTGGCCGGTTCCGATCTGGATGACAAATTTTTTAAACCCTGGTTAGCACAATATGTGGCCAGATTGTTATACCAAGTAATTATTTCTTTTAATGCAGCTAACTTGGAAAGCTTTCGGACTATGTTGGAAGCAGTGGGCCAATTTGGTTTTATACTAGGAAGGTCAACAATTGAAGTTATTTTCCTACTTAGGCAACTGACTAAGAAGTTTAGAGTGAAGGAAAAACATCTCCATATGGTTTTTATGATCTAGAGAAAGCTTATGATAGAGTACCTCAAGATTTAATTTAGTAGGCGTTGGAAAAGAAAGGAGTCTCCAAATAGAAGTCCGGATAGTGAGAGATATAGAGGGAGCACTAACTAGTGTGCAAACAACTAGTGGACGGAAGAATGAGTTTTTAGTGACAATAGTTCCACATCTTAGTTATGAACGACTTAACTAGGCACCTACAAGATGAGGAACCGTGGCGTATGTTGTTCGTCGATGACATAGTTTTGATTGATAAGACTCGATGCGGCTTCAACACAAAGTTAGAACTTTCGAGGGACGCTCTAGATTAAAGGTTTTAAAATTAGCTGGACTTAGACAAAGTATATAGAACGAGAGTTTAATAATAGCCGGAGTAGAAACGAGAAAGTAGTTAAGATTGACGGCCAAGAAATTCCAAAAAAAGCACAATGTCGATATCTTGGGTTGATAATCTAGGACAATGGAGAGATTGAAGAAGATGTCGCACATAGAATTAGAATTGGATGGGCGAAGCAGAGATCTGCAACCGAAGTTTTCATAAAATTCAATGGCAAGTTCTATAGGACAGTTGTGAGACCAACTTTTCTTTATGGGGCAAAATGTTGAGCAGTTAAAAAACATCATACTCCTAAGATGGACGTAGTTGTATAAGGATGTTGAGATGGATGAGTGGCAAGACAAGGAAGGATAGAATTTGAAATGAATACATTCGGAAGAACTTAGGTGTCGCTCCAATACGCGATAAGATGAGAGAAAGTAGACTTAGATGGGCTGGTCATGTACACCGCAGATCTAACACAACACCTATTAAGAGGTGCAAGTTAGTTCAAGTGCAAGGCTCAAAAAGGACAAGGGGTAAGCCTAAAAGGACATGGTTGGAAGTAGTGAGAAAAGATATGGGGACTTATGGCCTCACTGAGGATATGACCCTTGATAGAGCAGAATGGTAGACTGGGATTCGTGAAACTGACCCCAAATAGTTGGGAAAAGGCTCTTATGATGATGATAATCATGATATATATATATATAGAAGCATCTACGCAACGCCTATGGGCGAAAATGAATAGTGTTTTCGCCTATAAGCTCATCACCGTCCGAAAAAATCAGGCAGTGTGCGTTTTTGGACCGCCACGAACCTAGCATGTCTGTGGCGGTCAAAAAATCACACGGAACTACATCAGACAGCGCGTTCATTCAATAAACCGCCACAGACATAGCAAGTCCGTGGCGGTGACGAAACACTGTAGCATTTCACCTATAGGCGTTTTTAAGTTTTCATATATATATATATATGGGAGTAACTCTCATATGTCCAAGGGTTGATGCAATATGGTACGCCCTATGGTGCAGATTGAATCTAGGTCAATCTGACGATCACGATTGCATTTCATATATATATATATATATGATACGCCCTATGGTGCAGATTGAATCTAGGTCAATCTGACGATCACGATTACATTTTATATATATATATATATATATGGCAAAGTATATAATGAGACCATTTACTTTTAGTACAGGGTGGTCACAATTAATCTTGACCATTGGATGTGAAATTGAGTTGCTGCATTTATTTCAATGACCCAGCTCAAAGTTCAAAAGCAATTTTTTTAAACTTTGTGACACACCCAAGCTATCAGATTTCACATCAAATGGTTCCCTTTTCTCATTCAGGTGAACCTAATAAAAAGATTAAACACAATCCACAAAAAATAAATTGACCAAAATACCCTAAAAATTTCAGGGGCATTATGGTCAACTCATCTTTTTAAATTACTATCTAATTTTTTTATTAGGTGTGTCGATTTTTCAATATTAGATGCTCAAAATTTCAAATAATTTGGATTTGTATAAAAAACTAAAATTCAAAGACGAAACAAAAATTGTGGCCATCCGATCAAAGCCCAAATTCAATCTAGGTCGTTGGGTGCATAATATTGCATCAACCTTTGAGCTAACAATACAAAATGGTCACAATCATTTTTACCCATTGGATGTGAAATCCAATAGATTGGTGTGTATCTCAACATTTGAGAAATTTTATTTTGGACTTTGTGCCCAAACAATGACACATCTCCAACCATCTGATTTCACATCTAATGGTCAATAATGAGTGTGACCTTGTATCCAAAATAAATGGTCTCATTATATTATATATATATATATATATATATATATATATATATATATATATATATATATATATGTAGTGTGTGTGTGTGTGTGTGTGTGTGTGTGTGTGTGTGTGCATATATAAACTTTTTGGTTTTGCTTTTTAATAATTTCCCACGTCACTGATTCAAATCAGCGATATGCCGATCTGAAATCGAACCGATGGGTGGACTATCCACCCCACTGATTCATTTTTTTACACAATGCTCTGAACTAAGTTGTTAAGTGCACAATAGCAACAATTAAGGGTGATATTGTGCACTTTGGAGGATGCTCTGGAATCTAAAGATTTTAAAATTAATTGGACAAAGACTGAGTATATGAAATGCAAGTTTAGTAATCATAGGAGTAGAGAAAAGGAAGTAGTTAAGATTGACGGCCAAACAATACCAAAAAAAGCACACTTTCGATATCTTGGGTTGATAATCTAGAAAAATAGAGAGATTGAGGAAGATGTGCATAAAATTAGAGCTGAGTGGGCAAAGTAGAGCTATGCAACCAAAGTTTTACGTAATTACTACATACCAATAAAGTTGAAGGGCAAGTTCTATAAGATAGCTATGAGACCAGTTTTACTTTATTGGTCAGAATGTTGGGTGGTCAAAAAACAATATATCTGCAGAATTGAGTGTTAGCTAAGATGAGAATGTTGAGATGGATGACTAGCAAGACAAGAAGGGAGAGAATTCGAAATAAATATATTCGGGAAGATTTAGATGTGGCACCAATAGGAGATAAGATAAGAGAAAGTAGACTTAGGTGGGTTGGCCATGTGTGGTGCGGACCCAATACAGCACCAATTAGGAGGTGCGAGTTAGTTCAAATAGAAGGCTCAAAAAAGGTAAGAGATAGGCCCAAAAGGACATGGAAGTAGTGAGAAACAATAGTGGAGATTTATAGCCTCACTAAGGGTATGGCCCTTAGAGTAGAATGGCAGACCAGGATTCGTGTAGCCGACCCCAATTAGTTGGGAAAAGGCTTTGATGATGATGATGATTGTACGCCTATAAAAATTTCACAATAGATTCAACCCGTAGTAATAAAAAAACGTCCAAGCATGTGTAGAAAAGCACTGCAAAGGTCCTTATTAAGACTCTAACAGGGGCCAAAGACGATGGAAGAAAACATCACAGGGAGAAAATACTTCAAAGCAATTTTATTATGTGACTAACTTTGTGAAACCCTTGGCCTCTCTTCCAATTCCAAGGTGAGTTCATGGACATGTGGCACAAAGGGGCATGTAAATTCTGAATTTCTATGCAACATACTCAATGTACACCTCAATCTTTTAATAACCTTTTAGCAACCAGAACATGTGATGGAACTCTTTGTGGTTGAAATAAATCACCATTTAGGTAACATTTATAATCGATACATCTGGTCTTGGAAAAGCTCACAATATTTGCTAACATACAAGAACGTAAGCTATTCCACACTTTGATCAATCTTGCAGTTCAGATAATCAGATAAACCAGTCCTCGCACCTCTTCTTGCGTGTTGTGCTCACATTGTTCCATATGTCCTTCGAATGAACACCAATTTTCACCAAAACCCTGCAAGACCTCTGATATGGACTTAGGTGGGAAGAAAGAAGTTAAAGAGAAAAGCTTGGGATACCTGAGGTATTCAACAAAAGCTTAGTTCAAGATTTTGTTCTTTCCAAAAATTGGAGATCTTATTTGAGTTGCAGTTAGCTAACTCAAGGACACTTAGCTATGATACAAGACTTAAGAACCAAAGTGGTGCTTCCCAGATAAAACAACAAAGATATAGTGGAACATGAGTCTAGCATGCTAGGGATTCCATTATACTTGTATCTACTCAATGGGCCAACTGCCTATATAAACCTGATATTCTAGTAGTCAAGTGCCAAATTCCCCTACTCTAATCATGGAATGCAGTTGAAAGATACTGAGCAGATGCATCCAGTGAAACTAGGGATCCTTGTGCCCCCCTTAAACTGCAACCTTTCACAATGAAACTTGATGAAGGGAAAAGAATGTGGAAAGAAGACTACACTGCGGCTTGTGAAGATTTTAGGATTCAAAGCCTAGGTGGTCAAGGTGGTGGAGCCACAACCTTTGCCCTTAGCATGTCAAAAAATAAAAAGACATAAAAATAAGAAAAAAAAATTTGGCAAGATTTGTTTTTCAGGAGTATTTCCATGCATTAAGAAAAAGATAAAAACAAGGTGGTATTTGTGATTTCTTCCAGTAAGAAGCAATCCTATATAGGGAAGAAATTATGTGAAAAGCGATAGCACACTAGAATAGGGAGGAAAAAATATGAAAGGAAAAGCTACAATCCATCTTGGACCCAGCTGATAGGGCGAAAGCCTTTAGGAATTCCGAGTTTGTTAATATGTATATATCATATACACAGCAGTGTTCGGAAAACCGGTCGGTTAGAACCGGAACCGGCTAGTTAGAACCGGAACCGGCCGGTTAGATCGGAACCGTTAGGATTCCGACTTCGGTTAAGGCCGGTTTTCGTGTTCTAGTATGTATATGAAATACCCCAAAAAAGATCCGGTCCAAAACCGGCCGATATTTAGTCGAACTGATCATTTTTATATTAAACGGGCCAGTTTTTTGGCAAACAGGACCGGTTAGTTTAAAAAACAGTTTATAACATAATATAGCGGAGAAATAATTTATAACGCCCATTAATTTTTATAGGGGCAGTTATTTGATGCAGAAGTCACATGTTTCTCTTTGATTGAAGATTTGATTCCATTTTTCATGCATTTTCAGCCTTATACAGGCTTTTGCAGCTAATAATTGACAGAAATTTTTGGTTTTCTTCTATAAATCAATCGATTTGAGATTAAAATGGCATCGAATTTCCATTTTCTTGGCCATATTTTGGTCAGTTTATATTTTACGAATTATTTTTTTATTTTTTATTTTTATTAGATTCTCTTATTTTTAAAGAACATACACTTAAAATTTTTAGTGATTTAGATTTGTATAAAAAAAATGAAAATTTAAATATGATATGAAGTCGTGACCATTGGATCGAGCCCAGATTCAATCTGGGACGTTGGCTAACACTGTAGTTGTTAGCCCGTGGGTTGACAGAATCCATTTATATATATATATATATATATATATATATATAG
>NW_006499436.1:1033442-1043548 GCF_000471905.2 Amborella trichopoda
AACTAAACGTAAACGTAACGTAACGTAAACGTAACGTAAACGTAACGTAACGTAACGTAACGTAAGTACGTAACGTACTACGTAGTACGTAGTAGAGGAGAGAGAGAGAGAGAGAGAGAGAGAGAGAGAGTAAAATATGTTGAGGGTGGCTCTCTTAAGCGGACCCCAATTAATTAGGATAAGGCATGGATGATGATGACAAGGGGGGCTTTCTTATATGTTTATCATGAGGCCAAAGTGTTGGGTAAAGTACCCCTTAGAATGTCAACTGTGCGGACCACATTCTCCTTATAGTTTTAGAATCTCTCTCTGTCTCTCTCACTCTCACACACATACATGCAAATCCAATATTGACCACAGCAACTACATATCTACCAGTGCATTATGACAATCATCCCCTAAAGAATCCCATCTTCTCCCACAACAGACGAACCACATTACCATGTAGTATCATCAAGATTCCTCTCATTTCATTTCTTAACAGAACATTACCATTATAATTAACCAATGCCCTACAATTCCCAAGAACAGTCTACTCAATGCAGCATGGGTCACAGGTGGAAATACAGTGACCATGACATTTCGAAGAACATTGAGGAACCTGCGTGCTAGCCAAATAAAATACACTGCTGAAATTCCCAATCGATATAAAAATAACGCATCCTTAGGAATCAAGAATCTTAGTCATTTAGAGATAGATAGAGAGAGGAAGTGAGAGAGATTTCAATATGTTAAGGGAGGCTTTCTTACATATTTATCATCAATCCTAAGGGTTAAGCTCAGTACAACTTAGAATGTCAACTGTGTGGACCACATTAGCCCTATAAGAATAGACTCCTTCTAGTTTAAGAATCTTTGCCTGTCTCTCTCACACACACATGCAAGTCCCATATTGGCCACACCAAAGACAACTAGCAGTGCACAATAACAATTCAGTTCAACCTCTAAAGAATGGCAGCTTCCAACACAACAGACCCCATTACGATGTAGAATCATCAAAACCATTCTCAATTCATTTCTTAAACAGAACATTAACATTATAATTCACAAATGCCCTGCAATTCCCAAAAACAGCCTACTTTACCCTAAATTAAACGACAAACTAATGGCAGGAACAAACTAAAACACACGAGGGAATCATATTCACTAGTTGAAATTCAAACTACTTCATATTCACTAGTTGAAATTCAAACTACTCAGAAAGAGAAACACATCTGTAAAGAAATGTAACATAATATCATCAGATTCCTTTAAAGTAACAGTTGAACAGAGGAAGTACGAGAAGCACCTGCAGAATTTCAACTACGATTCTACAGCGAGAGAGAGAAATCAAAAGCCAATCTTCCAAACCGCAAGGTTCTTAGATGGACAGAGAAATCAGGAGAAGAACGCAGGAAAGATTGTAGAGAGAGAAAGAAACCGAATACCATCACCCTTGAGTAACATGATACTTCAAGGAAAGATTCAATTAACCAGAAGAAATTCGAACTCCTCAAAGAAACAAAATGCTTTCCTCAATGAAACACATCTCTCTAACATATAACTCCCTAAAAGCCCTCAGAAAGATTAAATTCAAATGGTTTTGAGCACAAACAAAGGGAAAAAAAAAAATGCAGAGTACAAAAAGAAATAAGAACAGGATTAAGATTGCAGCGAGAAAGGAGTAAAGTACCTTCGCCCCTGACTTGCATGGCGCTGCAATTAGAGAAGAGCTTCAATATATTGAAGGAGCACAAGGACCAAGAGAGAGGGAGAAACAGAGAGAAGACGTGATTTTCGGCCCTTTTATAAACAGAAACCAAAGTCACCAAACATGCAACAGTCAGAGAGAGAGGGGGCAAAGGGAGTAGAGAGAGAGTGTTAGTTGAGAATGGCGCCGCCTTTTGTCAGTTTCATTTCCGTAAAAAATGCATTGTTTATTCTTCGTGTTCGTGTACACAAAGAGATACAGCCCCTGGTTCTGTGTGACTGGGCAGCATAGGGAATTATTTTGATTTTCAGGAAAAAAACAGGGTTTTCAAAACATATAGGGAATTATTTTGGCCATATTCAACGTTAGTTATGCCACCCAAAAACGAATGGTATCATAGGCGTTGTCATTTGGGCCCAAGAAAGCGTGTTGTATTATAGGGGTTGTCATTTGGGCTACTCATTGAAGTAATTTTTTTTTATAAATAACAAAGTATTTATTAATAACAACAAATTATCAAACAGAAATAGAAAGAGAAGATAAGGACGTGCCATTTGGCAAGTGAAACGGGTGGCTTCACTAAAAACATGCTCCAAAGAAACAATCAACAAATCAAGAATCCGCAACCACAGGGATTTCAAGCGTATCAACAAATAGAGAAAATTGGGATTTCAGTACGCTTAACTTCTTTTTACACCACCCCATCTACTCTCCTTCCATAATACACGCATACCCCAAATTATAGCCTCCTTTGAATTGAATTGTCTCTGGTTCGATTAAGTTATATTGATGAAGCATAAAATCAGTCTCCCAAATGCCCCCATCCCTCTTGCACCTACCCGACGTACGCTTGATCGTAGCAAGAACTCTCTCAAACGGCATAATCTCTCTTTCAAAGATGCGCCTATTACGTTCCAACCAAATCTCCCATAATATAGTTCTCTTGGCAATCTTCTATGTGGCCCTACCAATATTTGGCAATTGTGGTAAAGAAAGATGATTGAGAATATACCCAAAACACTATGTAGTAATGCTGTGCTAAAACCCAAAGTCATGAAAAACCAGTGCCAAATCCTAGAGACAAAATTACTGAGGAGAAAAAGGTGGGATACGGATTTAGCATCTTCATTGCATATCAAACAAATGTTAAGTAGAATTTTCTCTCTTTGTAGTAGATTATTTATAGTTAGGATTTGTAACAAGATTTAACTGACAACTCACCATCCAATGCAATCGGTCGCATGAAAGCATGTGTCCAAAGGGAAGACAACGGGCACGGGTTTATTATTATGGTGGAATGACCAAAATGGATTTATAAATTATAAAAAGGAAAGTATGTAATGAGATCATTACTATTGGTGTAAGGTGGTCACAATTAATCATTGATCATTGTATGTGAAATTGGGGGATTGCATTTATCTCATTGACCAAACTCAAAGGTTAAAATAAAATCTTTTGAACTTTGTGACCCACCTGTCGTATTAGATTTCGAATCTGATAGTTATAAGTAGTTGTTCTCTTTGTATGAAAGGTAATTGGTCTTATTGTATAAAATCCCCTTATAAAAAAAAATTGTCCAAGCACCTCAAAAAGTGAATTAGCAACTTCAATATTAAAATTAGAGTAATGATCCTATGAGACCCTCCCACACCCACGTATGTAGGACCCTAAAGGATCACAATTAAATTTGGCACAGATCTCTAGAAAAATTATCACATGGGTGTGGGACTTGATTTTTCTAAAGATCTGTGCTAAATTTAATGATGATCTTTTGAAGTCCTACACATATGAGTGTGAGAGGGTCTCACAAAGTCATTTCCCATAAAATTATCCAAATGTCTTTTTATTTAAGTACTTCTTCAAATTTTAATTAAAAATGTCAAAATGGTCCCCTTGATTTCATGATACAATAGCGAGGTCATTTTGATAATTTGAAAGTCACTTGAGTCTTGACATGAATGATCCTTGATCTTAGGATGAAAGGTTCTTGTTACGTATCTTTTACCAAAAAAAATTAATTTGGGGTTAAAAAAAAAAAAGAACAAACAAAGAGTATTTATGTTTCTTCACTGGGTGAACCTTTGTAATTTTGTCATTCAATAAAATTTGATAATATTAAAAATAAAAAAGAATAGAAAAAAAAAAAGGACTTAATGGAGACATGTTACCTAGTTACATCCACTTATTCACAATTCCAAACCTTAGGTAGGACCTTCTAATAGTAGTTTTTATAAGGTCTTGTCTTTATCAAAATAAAATAAAGTCTCATCATGAATTTTCGTCCCGAAAGCTCTTTGGGCAACGGAAATGTCTATAATGGATTTAAAATTAATTTCCAACACCGATTATAAAACTTAAAACTAAAAAATGGTATAGATAATCCAAAACTGTGAATACGTATTTTTAGGACAAAATGGATGATATAGATTATACATTGCAATATACACTATTTTTGGAGGATAAAATCTTTAATGTTTTCTAACAACCATAATAGTCAAGGTTGAGATGACTAATTTGAAGGTTTTCCAATGCCAAAACTGTAATTTTCATTGAGTTTTGAGATGACTCTTTTTTTTCTTTTCTTTTTTTATAGAGAGGAAAACATTTTCGTTTAATAAAAGCATGTACAATTATTTGGCTCAAGTAACTTCCACAAGCCATACTACCCCGATGTCTTCACTTCTCCATGATAACAAAATCAGACTATTCTGCCTCATTTATTTTGACGTGGTAAAACAATCATCATCATCTTAGCATTTTCTCAATTATTTAGATTCGACTATGGAGTGATTAATCAATATTTCTTAAAATAATTGTTTAGGAAAATGGATTCATGTACTAACATTGAGAAAAAAAGAAAGAAAAAAAAACTTGTGATACAAACTACAAAGTGATGGTAAGAGAGTGAGGGGTCTTGATGGGGAAGACCCAGTAGATTTGAGAGCACAAATCTTTACGTGGGACACACGGGAGAAAACTAGAAAAAGCAATGGAAGAGAGAGAGAGGGTGCGCAATAATTGCAGCTTGTGAGAGAGGGTGGACAATAATTGAAACTTCGTTAAATAATGATTACTTTCTCTGACACGACGTAAAATAAATGGACATGAGGATGAATTTTTTGAGTGGTACGTCGGAGAAAGCTAGGACCACATAGTGTGAAAGTTATAATAATAAAATATAAGAACCGGCCTTGGGTAACTCGACAAATCCATGGGTACTCGCCGGAGTTTTAGAACACTAGTTTTTAGAGATTGCAAGACGGTTATATCGTGACTTCAAGGTGAAATACAGATTTATACTTAAATTTCGAGAGTGAAGTACAGGTTTATACTCAAATTTCGGGTGAATTTCAACAAATTAAGGTTGAATTTTGCCAAAGCTCGCATATTACGATAATAAATATAAATAGCATTGCTCGCTAAGTATTAAATTTAAAATAAGATAAAAGGAAAAAAACCCAACCTTTTATTTTCATGTGCTTTGGTTTTTTGAAAGATGCAGCTTTGAAAATATCTTTCATGGAAGTGGTTACTACAAGTTATACGGTGACTTGTCGTTTCGCTTTTTTGTCATCAAATAGAAAAGTGCTACATTTCTTTATTGTGATTTTGACAATCAAACACGCCTTTAGGAGGCTCGTTTGTTTTTTTGGAGTAGGATTTTCGGCAGGAATTTTCATAAATCCGTTTTCCTGGAGATTCTCGATCTCAAAAATAAAAAAGGGGCATCTTGTCATTTAAGTATAGGGAGGGGTAAGAAAAAGCTGTCGTGGTCAAATTTGCGAGCGGAGCACATGCTATATCCTACGTGTGAAGTTTATATAAAAAATTAGAAGGTTTTACACGTGCATAAAATCAAAACATGCGGCATTTCAATACAAAAGACACGTGCTGCTGCTCCCTCGATGCAACGCACACGCGGTCCCTTGTTTCTCTCTTCTTCCGGGCTCGTAAAATCAGTGACGCGTAATTCACGCCAAAAACTTATATGCTCCCGCGGGTACACATGACGCCAAAAACTTATATGCTCCCGCGGGTACACATGATAGATTAGAGGGCTGGACTAAGAGTCGCCGATTTGGATTGACAGTCGGTGGGGCCTAACTTAATTCCTCCTAGTTGGATTTAAGAATAGTTTTGATTTGATAGACTCGGACGCTTCTGTCAAAAAAAAACTAGGCGACCGTGTCAGGCATGTAGCAATTCAAATTAACGAGATCGCCATGTTCTACCCATTTTATTTTAGGTTTTTAAAAAAAATTAAAATAACTATTAATTTCTTATACCGAAGGATCGGTTGATCAACGATTTGAATCGATCCAATAGGTGATCCAGATAGGAATCTTAAAGTATTGCAGTAAAGAAGCTCACATGAGGCACAAAATGCAGCAATATGGGCTCACCTTCCCTACAGTAGTAGATGATAATAGTATGAAGCGAGTATGAAATAGTCACAGTTATCGGTTAATCTCCATGGTCCATGTCTGGAAATTACGGTTGATATCTCTTTGATGTAACATACATGTATTTAGGCTTTTCCTTGTAAGATACCAGCCACATATCGGAGGCAGTAAGGGTTTCGAGAAAATTAGATAAATATTTATTTTTGTTGTTGTTATTATCAAAATACCAAATATTTTGTTGTTATTTATCGTATGTCACTTTTTAAACTTCATAACAACTTTTTTTAATAAAAAATTTTATCGATTTTTTATTTTTCAACAACCGAAAACTTTTACATCTATTACGAGCTCTCCATATTTGGTTTCTTGATATTGGATGAAGCAGTGGACGAGGATGGAGCAGTTTCTCTCTCATCTCTCTTCTTTGTTTCCATTTTTGGGCTGGAGGCCTGTTTTGATGAAAGAAAATTTTGATTTTTTGAGAAAGTAGCCGTGTTTGTCGGTGACCAAGCAGTAAATTATCGATCTCTGGTCTTCAAATGTTGCAGATTATAGTGGACCGAAGTGTATTTTTCCCTTCCATTTTCAAATAAAAGAAACCATAGCGAGAAAAACCAAAAATCTTTCGGGCCAAGAAACACAGCTACTTTCTCAACAACGACCTTTCTCTCTCTACAAAAATCTGGCCCCTATAAAGTCAAACTTTTATTTGACCCAAGCCTCCCCTCGTCCGAAACCCTAAAACATTCTCTCTCATCGTTTTCGACGTCAAACCTGTTGGAAAATTTTTGCCCTTTTTTTAGTATCTTTTGAAGAAATGGAGATCATTTCTCCTTTGCTCATGATGGGTTTTGGGAACTTGCCTGAAAAGGATCGAGAGGCAAAAGATAAAAAGCCACCATTAAAAGCCGGAGAAACAATTGGCTTACCGGAAAATAAAGCAATTCAAAAAATCAAAATTTTAAAGTTTTTGGTTTTTGCCACAACGAAATTTTAAATTTTTTTTTTTTTCAAAATCTGAAATTGATTTGATTTCTGTTTTTGAAAAACCGAAAATAGGTAGTTTCGTCTTTTTAAAAAAAATTGTTACAAAGTCCTAAAAATAGGCATGTAAATAATAATGAAAAGTATTCGGTATTTGGTAAGAGTTATGATCCTATGAGACCCTACCTACACTCATGTGTGTAGGACCCAAAGGATCGCCATTAAATTTGGCATATATTTATAAAAAAAATCAAGTCCCACATTCATATAATAACTTTTCTAGAGATTTATGTCAAATTTAATGGTGGTCTTTTGAAGTCTTCATAAGATCATTACTCTTTTGGTAATAAGGGAAACTAAAATGGATATTTATATAATTTTCTCAACGGTCTCTCTAAGAGTCAAATGTGAATGTGAGTATAGCATGCTCCCACAAGAACATACTGTAACCTATTCCTTTGGGTAAAAGGCATATATTTACGAGTCTTTTTATTTGAAAGTTTGGGATTCATTTAAAATCAAGCATTCTAAAAAAAATGTATTTAAAATGCTTTAGCCTTTGATATCTCAAAGCATAAACATAATTGTTTGAAAATTAGACAGTCTCGATTCAATTTTACAACATTATTTCTCACGGTGCATATTATGGCCGGTCCCAAGCCAAGATGAGAAAGGAGGGTTGTGTTCGACTAGCAACCAGCGTAAAACCTTTGGCACATCTCTATCACAAACTATGATCCAATGTTTTATGATTATGCTAGGGCATATAACCATAACATTGCTATGCTGCATAGAATGGAATATTGGGCAGTCAAGAAACAACATATCTATAAAATGAGCATGGTTGAGATGAAGATGTCCAAATCAATGAGTGACAAAACAAGAAATTATAGAATCTGGAATGAATACATCCAAGGAAATTTAGAGGTAGCACCAATAGGTGATACGATAAAGAAAAGTCGAATCAGGTGTACTGACCATGTGTAACATCAACCTAAAACACAACAATTAGGATAGGTGATTTAATTTAAATAAAAGACTCCAAAAGGACAAGAGAAATGCCCAAAAGGACATGAATGAAAATTTTAAGAAGAGATATGGAAACTTATAATTTGATTGAAGGTATGACCCTTGATACAACAAAATGACATAAATATGATTCGTGTAACATACCACAATTAATTGGCATAAGGTTCAGATGATGAAAATGATGATTTATCACCGTGCACGTTAATTTTTTCCCTTTTTCAATTTTAAGATATTATTTCTCACTATACAATCAAAATTCCCTCTTTGAGAAATTGAGGTGAGAATATATCCCCAAAATTGGAAGCCTAAAAAATACTCCTAAATGAGATTTTGGTGTGTATGTAGTATGTGAAATGAAGTGATGAAAATCGCGCTGCTTTCGAAATTATCGTCGGTGGGTGGGAGTACAAAAGGAGACCTACTGTCCACACGACAACGCCTGCTACTCCCCTTTGTTGCACTTCGCCTCCTAAATCCCCTACATTTTCCTTTGCCGTCTCAATTGAAATACACGTGAATAATGTTTTAGACGATGTATGATTTAATTATGGAAATGTTGTTCATGACTCAGCAACGTCCATCTTACGTTGTAGAAAACTGAAAGGGTTTATAACTTCATATGGTGTAGATTTTTATTTTCCAAAAAGTCACATTTAATTTTTAATTTTTCTTTTCTTTTTTTTTTTTTCATGATTCTTTTAGCATAGATCATGAATCTCTAAAATTTTAGATTAAAAATTTATTTTAAGATGGTTTAATGGGGGCCGGCATATGTACGTTATTAGTCGACTGACTCATAGAAACCCCATCCTTTAATTATAGGGTGTGGTTTGCATAAGATTTGTTAGCTCAAGGGCAAATGCAATAGCGTACACCCAATGGTTCAAATTGATTCTATCTAATGGTCACAATTGTATTTTGTATTTGAATTTTGATATTTTTATATAAATTAAAATTATTTGAAGTCTAGAACATCCATTCTTTTCATTAAGACACATCTAATAAAAATATTAAAATTAATTTATAAAAAATAGACTGACCAAAATATCCCTAAAATCTTTTGAGGTATTTTGGTTAAATTAATTTTTAATAATTTTCTTCGGTACACCTAGTTTCAGAAGTAGAATTTAAATTTTAAATAATTTAAATTTGTATAAAAAAACTAAAACTCAAAGACAAAATACAGTCATGGCCATCCGATGGGCTCATATTGAATCAGGGCTATTGTATGCAAACTATTTCATCAGTGTCACGCCCCAAGAATTTACAATACTGATATTCCTGAGATGTGACAGTCAAAACATATATACATCTCTTGATAGGACAAATTTACAGTAGCAAATTCTTACAAAGTAACAAAAGAAAGTTTAAGCACAACTACAATATCTGCCAGAGTTGATCTTGACGAGCACTCAAAATGAAACCGCAGTTATCCTGAAAAAATGTTTACCATAATTTGATGAATTTGGCTACTCAGCAAGTGATCATCATAATCCTAAAATAATCATGGTTGAAAGAAATCAATATTTTAAAAAAATGAGATCTATTAACAGAAATGCATTAACAGTTTCACTTTCAAAAATGCATAATTAAGTATAATCCGAATAATTGAAATGCATATAACATTTTAACGGCAGTGCATAATTCAAAGGATTTCACAAATTACCTTACTGGCGTTCTAAGTGGGTCACCTATATACCCCATCAGTGTACTGATGGGTCCACTTCATCCCTATCGGCGTCTCAGATAGGTCCACTTAATCCCTGTAGGTCCACTTATACCTCACCAGCGTACTGGATGAGTCCACTTAATCCCTACCGGCGTACCGGATAGGTCCACTTATACCTCATCGGCGAACCAGATGAGTCCACTTGCATACTTAAAGTATTTTTAAATCTCTTTAAACATTTGAAAGTAGCAATATCATGTACTCAACATATCACTAAAATTATTAATATGAATTTCACTGATAACAGTCACTTCAATAATATTTCAAAAAT
>NW_006499436.1:1044136-1055096 GCF_000471905.2 Amborella trichopoda
AAGTAAACATTTCACAAACAATGCTATAATTAAATGCAAAAATACTAGTTTTCAAATAATAAGGCAGTCATTTGCATATAAAATTTACAATGTCTAAATATTCAAAAACAGTAGAAATAAATCTCACAATTTTACTAAAAGCAGAAATATCACATTTATTTCTAATAATTTTACAGTATCTAAAATTTTCTAACAATAGACAAGAAAAATAAATAAATTTATTTTTTTAAGAATTTACAGCATTTAAGATTTCTAACATAGATAAAATATCACAATTTTATTAAAAAGATTATTTTTCAAAATAATGAGGTCGCTTGCGCATAAAATTTATTACGCCTAAAATTCATGATAATAAGCAGAAGTAATTATTTCATTTTATTTTTAAAAATAGCGGATTATTTTTCAATATAATGAAATCACTTACCTAAAATATTTGAGAGGGAGCTTCCGATAAAAATTCGGCTAAAAAGGAAAAGAACTCACTGCGTTTCGACTAGAGAGAGAAAGATCTCAAAAATTTTCTAGGGTAGGAGTCATCACCTCTCCTATTTAAATTCTTAAGATACCTTATTATATTATCTTATTAAGTTAATATAACAATTATTAAGATATATGAGGTGTAACAATTATATTATAGTTGAACGTTTAAAGCCCATGTCCACTAAAAGACGTGTGCAAAAACTTAAATAAAAAGCTTTTGAAAGTAGTGATGGTCCTTAAAGACCATCATGCTCATATGAACCATCACTTATTAAAAGTATGTTTTTTTTAAAAAAAAAATTTAGGATTATTACAATCAGCCCTTAGGCTGACAAAACCTTTTTCCTTGTTGTGTGTGTGCGTGCGTGTATGTGTAATAAAAAAAGAAAAACCCTCAAGGTGTGCCTATCCTTAGAAAAATGTGGACGACATTTAGAGAGATAGAGTACATGGTGTGCCTATCCTTAGAAAAATGTGGACGACATTTAGAGAGACAGAGTACATGGAGAAAAAATAAAAAAGATAGGTTTTCATATTAGGGAGACAAAGAGGGAAAGATAGATTGAGAGAGAAAGCGAGGGGGGAGTAGGAGAGCGAAGGAGATGGGGACAAAATCAAAGAGAGGGATTTATTAGGGAGAGAGACTGAGAGAGTACATGAGAGAAGGAAATGGAGGCAAAATCAAAGAGAGATTATTGAAGACTTGTCTGGGATAAACATGTAGGTTTTTTTTTTAATTTTAAATAAATATGACATCTTCATCGATAAAAACTATACCAAAAAAAATACCAAATGTAGAGAGAGATAGTACCAAGAGCAAATTTGTGGAAATATAGGCTTGGTATGCGTACATATTTAGAATTAAGTAAGATATTTTAGGTTCTTTCACCGGAAACCACCGTGGTTTCCATCATCCCAACTTTGATTTTTGGGTAGCCGTCAACAGAGACTAGGTCTTCCATGGAGAGGATAAAACCCACAACAGACAGAGTCAAAGAATATTTAAGTACTCCAACTAAACCCGGACAAAGTAAAAGAATATTTTAAGTACTCCAACGAATCGGTCCCTTCCAACAGTACAGCACCATTAAAACATGACTATCGTGCTATCACTCCTACCAAATAAAATAAAACATGACTATAATGCGCAACCAATATACTATATAATACCTGAATATAAATGTCAAAAAATCAAAATAAATTAGAGAAATTTATCAAAACTAACCTTTACCTCAGCTGTTTAACACCATCGGTACGCCACATCACATGTCCTTTGGTGGATTTTTTTAAAATCAAATAAAAATAAATAGGCGATATTAAAAAGTTCATCTCTTGGAAATTTTTTTTACAAAAATTAGGGTCCGGACATAGCCTCAAGCTTTCAAGGCGGGTCTAGGTTCGGGCCACTTTACGGGCGTTACCAGGTATTATTGTTTTCAGGCTGGGCCGGTCCGGGTCAAGTAGGCCCAAAGCTCAAAACTCTCTCTCCCTCCCTCTATTTGGCTCCATCTTCTCTCTTATCCGAACTTCCCTAGTCTCTCTAAAGACATAAAGAAAACCCACTGGTTGGGGCCATGGATGCCTAGTGATTATGGTTTCAAAAAAAAACTAAAATAATGAACAAGAAAGTAGAGGGCAAAAGCCTGGTTTCCAAGTAGTGAAGCACACCACTCGCTCAAACCCTTCTCCATAATTATAAGCTCTTCATTTTTGCTCTTTGCATCAACATTTTTTAAGATTTCCATCTTTCCCACGTGTTTCTCTCCTTAGCCAACCAGTCTCTTGGGGACCAAGAGCATCACTCTTCCACCAAAACAATTCGTCTCCTTTTAGTAAACTCTGGCTTTCACTCAACAGACAACAAAAGACATTAGGGCTTGGGGGAGAGAATAGGTAAGGGGTTTGGAGAGAGAGATTTTACTAGGGTTTGAAAATAATGCTTTTAGTATATTTTTTTTTATAGAAAAGGGAAATTATCACTAACAAACCTTTATTTTAGTAAAATCAGAAAAAAAAAAAATCTTAATTTTTTAAAACCTCGCCTACACCATTTCTAACAAATTTCGGTTTTTTTTTTTTTTTACCAAAATGACCTTCACAATAGTCTCTTTATCGTAATACATTTTAAGCTTTACGGTAATTAAAACACCTTCAAAATTTCAAAAAGTATTACGGTAATTTAAATACGGTAATAGTTTGAATTATTATTATGGTAATTTAATAATGTGTTAGAAAGCCTTTACGGTATTCTTATTACCGTAATACTTTTCCAATCAATTCCAAACCTCTATTGATTGAAAAGCTTCAAACGGGAAGCTAAAATTAGGGTTACCTCTCTCCTCCCTTCAAGTAGTTTTCTTAGGAGATGTATTTTCAAAAAATCCATGTTCCCATGGGAGCATGATGTAGATATACTCTCTCGCTCAAAAACATTTATTTAAGCATGTTTTTATTCTAAAATTTTAAGAACCATATAAAAATTACTAATTTATTTTTAAAAGAATTGAATTGTGAGTTCTGAGACACTTAAATCTAGCTCTTTGAAAATTGGATAGTTTTTATTTAATCTTGAAGTGTTAGGTTTTTCTATTGAGTAAATGATCCTATAGGACCCTCCTCCACCCATGTATGTAGGACCCCCAAGGATCACCATTAAAATTGACACGGATCTCTAAAAAAGTTATCACATGGGTGTGAGACTTGTTTTTTCTATAGATACATGCTAAATTTAATGGTGATCCTACACACATGGGCGGGGAAAGGTCTTATAGGATCATTGCTCTTTTCTAATATACAAAAGAATTTACTTGGAAAATTTCTTTTGTTGAAATTATTCTATAAGTAGTAGAGATTATATCATAAAAATTTGATATTTGAAAAATACAACTAGCATGGATTTTTGTCGATGGAGTAAATAGATAGTAAACTCCCGAAAGAGCAAAAAATCTATTGTGTTCTTTTAATGAGACATGGACAATATTACAATAATTAAATTACCCTAATACTACTTTAAGGTATTACGGTATTTTAATTACCGTAATATTCCTTCAACTTATTACGATATTTACATTACTGTAATGTTATTAGGATAATTAAATTACCGTAATACTTTAGTATTACGGTATTTTAATTACTGTAGTACTCATTCAACTTATTATGGTATTTAAATTACCGTAATGTTCTTTACGATAAAAAAACTACAGTGAAGGTTATTTTGGTAAAAAAAAAGCCGAAAAATTGTGAGAAAAAGTGTTGTAGGTGAGGCTTTGAAAATTTTGAGCTTTTTTTTTTCGATTATAGTAAAATATAGGTATATTAGCGATAACTTCCCTATAGAAAAAGGCTTTTTTTTTTTTCTTTTTTAACTTTTGGGGTAATGGAAAAATATTTGAAGAGAGAGATCTTACCTTTAAAAAACAAAAGCATATATGGGCTGGGACCTAGCCCAGCCTGAAAGACATTATTGGGTCGACAGCGGGCCAGGCCTTCCCAACCTGGGCCAAAAATTTCAGGCTTTTTTGGGCCCGGGCCAGGGGTGGCAGCCCTAATCAAAACACGTAAAATATCAAATATTTGACATTTCACCCCTTTGTCAGGACACTCGTATTCTAACTTACAATCACTTATCCTTTCAAGGGATTTCTGAAATTAAATCAAAAGAATCTGATCAAACGTTAAACAGGTCATTTCTTTGGGTCCTTTCGATAAATTACTCAGTAATTAAATTCACTACTAACACAATTTATTGCCTGAATACCACAATCAAGCAACAGTTATTATTATTATTTTTTTGAGAAATTATCAAGCAACAATTATTCACTCAGTAATTTTACAGTATCGCAGAACTTGAGCACAGCATAATTTAATAAGTTACAGAAGGGGCCAGCAAAGGGCTCAGATCAGCTCCCTGAATAAATTACAGCTCTCAATACAGTTAGGTTATCGTTTTTCATAGAATATAAGATTTTTCACATAATCATCAATTGCCCAAACAGTAGCTATCAAAAAAAAGAATTTCCCCATTTATCCCTGCTACGAGCCAGCTCTTTTTAAGTATGCCATTACCCCAAGCCCAGCCACAAGGGCAGCTCCCGCAGCCACTGCACTATAAGCAGCAGCCCATGCATCTTTGTGTGCAAAATCCATGCTTCCGGGCCCAATACTCTGATAAGAACCCGAATCTGAATAATCCAAATATAGCTTCAAACCCTGCAAAAATATAAATAAAAAATAAAACAAAAATGTTAGTAGTAAATCAAAGGTTTCTATACTATGCATCATGGGGTATCCTTTAGTTCCTAGCACTCCTCAACCGTTCGCTGTTCAAATTTGACGGATCTTTTTTGTCTGTGGGGATGGGGAGAGAGGGAGCTAGGAAACTATAAAAACCCGAATGATAGCATAGAATACTTTCCAATTGAAAACAATAGGGTAAACGAAAATGGCATCACGAAAGAAATGGAAAAAAAAATAATTCGAGTGTTGGGTCAACAACAGCCTGAAGAAATGACCTCTCACAACGTCTACTCAATTAGACAACACAAACTATAAGGGGAAAGTATACCATCCAACAACACGTCACAATAATGGGACATCCACCATATGTTTCCTAAATGGATGGTGGAGATTAACTGCTGGACATTCACCTACTTATGATTCATGTCCACCATCTGTTTTAAAGGAGTGAATAGCAGGTCTTGAATATTATACACCATGAGTGTGTGGTATACTACTTACTCTCTGACATTAACAATGTCCACTCAAGTAGAGAGCACATGAAAAGGAAAGGGTACACCCTACAAAAGTGGCATACAATATGTGATACACCAATGGGTTCACTATCTAATTCATTAACTGACGCTCAAGACGACCCCTAGTTCCAGACAACGAGCCCGGCTATGCTCAATCTCTGCTGTCAGCTTGAAAGAATGCATGGTGGATGTCCCCTTAAAGTACCATATACTAAACTCCAAATGGTGTATTATATACTTACCCGATACAAAAAGTATTTTTATATTATGGATTTGGCTGGAACTTAAACTCATGATTAAGAAAAGAGTAGTGATGCTAGAAGCATGGGAGTAAGAGTCATCAGGCAGGGTTGCGAGTGTAAGAAACCTATAGATTAACAGGCACCAAATGCTGCTAGAAAGAGGAGTTTGAGTTCGACAGTATTCATATACCAGATAGAGTATAATGGCAATATTCAGTTTGATAGTGCAAAGCTACAAGTTTTATAATATTAGATGCCATCTCAAGCTAGCTGGTTGTACCATATGGAGACTAATTTTGAGAAAATGAAATAATACATTATTTTTGTAGATTACATCAATCAAAAAAGAAAAAACAAATCAACCTGGTTGAGAGGTACCATATCATCTCACCAAGATTCAATGCAATGCATAACCAATAAAACACATTACAGTTATGCCCCCGGACTGGTTGGCACCATGAGACAATCGCATCTAATATCAATGTGGGCCAGCTAAAACAAAAGCATATTTGAAGAAAAAAGAGGACAAGAAGCTCAAAAAACATAAACGGTTCTCATTTATATTTTAATCTGTAACCAAAGTTCCAATCATATGTGCATGATTGGGACTTAACCCAAAGTATTCATGTTTGGAAAATAATGGTTTTCTTTTTACCTTCCAACCAGCTTGTCGAGCATGATCCACAGCAGCTGTAAGGTCGCTGTCTGTTGCAAGTAATACTTTGTCGCGCTCTTCATCTTCATACTGCAATAGATAACTCCAAGTTAAGCATGAAACAACTTGCATAACATGTGCAATTCCCATGGAAATTCACAGCACAATAGAGCAATTTGAGTACCAATATTTGTGGCAGATGGTTCCTATCAATGTCATCCCCCATCCTCTGAACAATGGATGTTAGAAGCTCTGATAAACTACCTGTACCTAACCTCAGCAACCCAAGCAAGAAACTTCATAAATGTTTTTCTTGAAAGAAATAACTCCATAAAAGTTTCAAAGCAAAATGTCAAATTTCGAGATTAATAACACATAATTGCTCAGTGGGAGTATTTACCACAGTTAAACCTATGCATACGGCCCTTTTTGTCCTCCAGCTTAAAAGTGAAGGCACTTGCCAGCCCTGTAGATGGATATAGAGATCTCCCTGTTTCAGTTCCATCTGATGCCACTCTTGTTGCAGATCCTTCACTGGAAAACAATATACATGCATGAAAGTTGACCATCAGCATTTTTTCAGCATTTTTTTAACAATACACTGGAAACTATGCTCAGAAAGATGGTTTGACTCAACTTGAGCTTCCTGTCAGT
This sequence comes from Amborella trichopoda, assembly GCF_000471905.2. Next base: position 1,050,919 of record NW_006499436.1, read on the forward strand.
GCAACGAACTTAAAAGCAAGAGAACAACGTACTCAGCAACCTTACACTATTATTTGTTTTCACTATTGCAATTCTTCAGTTATACAACTTACAATGAACTAAACTCAGGTATTGATAGAGATAAAAACTGTGAAATGGTTTAGTATCTTATTCTCTAATTCTTTTTCTCGATATTTGAATTTCTCAGAAAAAATGCAAAAGGTTGAAAAACTTGCAGAACTAGAGCGTGAAATTTGGCTCCTTTGACTTCTCAAATATTGATCTAAGATGCATACTGAAAAGAACAATATATAACCTTTGTGTATCGTCATCATCTTCTGGTGGTCCCAAGGACATTGCTGTATCCCAAAACTTTTGCATCATTGTACTAGTCGTTTCATTGCCAACAGCCCCAACACTTCCCACCTAGAAATTCCATAATACATGCCAAGATCAATCTAGATCTTGTTTAGCATTAAAATAATCATTCTACAGAAGAATTCTTAACTTACTTTCCACTGTAAAATAAATGAGGATCTAAATATGGCATATATAACATAATTCAAAGGAGTATTGTGTGCAGTTGTCAGAAGAAAAAACAAAACTATACCAAATTGTCGACTACAAGCCATTTTCAAATCTTTATAGGTTACTCCGACATTATCAAATTGTCAGCACAATCTATTCCATATTGTTTGATAGGTGACTCCAACATTACACGCTAGCCCACTTTTCCAGTTTAGCATGTATTCTTGACTTTACTAAACCGTAATCTTCTTAATAAGAAAATTGTCAAACACCAGCACAAATGGATAGTAACAGATAGCATCAACTAACCGTGGCTACAGCTGCGTGTGTAACTTGTATTACATCAATAACAGCAACAATGAAGCCCCCTGCCATAAGACATCAAGAAAGCATGAGGAAAACACTCAAGAGAGACAGATTATAACATTCAGCCCTGTAATGGACAGAACTTCACCTTTGTCTACAACTGGAAGGTGTAAGAATTTCCCATCATGCATGATGTGCAGAGCATCAACAATTGGTGTATCAACTGTTGCACATTCAGGATTTGGGGTCATGACCTGGATATCAGGGTCCAATACTTGGATCTTAGAAAGCCAATAAGTTTGAGACTTCTAAAACAGGATAAGCATTGGCATTTACTTGTTCACACACACCGAGCATATGGAAAAGGATTTTGTCTATGTGGACCGCTAAACTATCTGCCTTCTTTATAAGGGGCATTTTTGGGCCCAAATTTTGCACATGCACTCTCTTAGACCCCGAGAACAAGCTCATGAATTTTTTTGAAAAAGAACACTAGAAACACAAATAAATACACACACACATGCGCAGAAACACGCACTCACACACACACAGAAACACACATACGATAGAGATGTGGCAAAAATTTCATGCTGGTTGCCAATCTAACACAACCCTCACCATTTCTTATCGTTGCATAGCAATGAAACTGAAATGGAAGTTCTATAGGATGGTTGTAACACTAGCCATGCTTTACGGGACAGAATGTTGGGCGGTCAAGAAATAACATATCTATAGAATGAGAATGGCTGAGATGAGAATGTTGAGATAGATGAATGGAAAGACAAGAAAGGATAGAAATTGGAATGAATACAACTGAGGAAACTTCGGGGTAGCTCAAATAAGCGATAAGATGAGGGAAAGTAGACATATACAGTTTGGCCATGTGCAGTGTCGACCTAGAAAAGCGCCAGTTAGGGGGGGGGGAGATTTGCTTGAAGTAGACAGCTTTGGTAAAAAGAAAGGCCAAAAAGGATATGGATGGAAGTAGTGTGAAGTGATGTGGTGACATATGATTTGAATGAGGGTATTGCCCTTAATAAAGTGGAATGGCAAAACAGGAACCAAGTAGCCATCCCCAAATAGATGTGATTGGGCTCAAATGATGATGAAGATGATATATTTATACACACACACACACACACATAGTGTGTGTGTGTGTGTAAAGTGAGAAAACTCTGTAAACACAGGTTCTTTTAAGGAGAGAAAAAATGGTTTCTAGATCTAGGGCTTAGGGAAATTTGCATAAGGGAAAAGCATAGAATAAGCCTGTTACCTTTGATATAAAAAAAAAGAAAAGTTACAATCACCCATAGGCATCAGTTCTGAAATTTGGCTGCTAGGATTGTACAACTGACCACATTCAAGTCCGAGAAAAATTTCCTCAAAGTTTGTGTGGAGACATTACACACCCTAATTATCCAATTTTACATCTAACGTCTTGAGGTGTTTGTGACCATTGGGTACAAAAGGTAACATTGTCATTATATATCATTCCTCGTTTGGCTCCAAATTCTGTATCTGGCTTATTCATACCACATGGACAATTTAATAAAAACAAAATTGATGTTGAGTTCTTGAAGGCCTATATCTAGCCCACCAAAGAACTTGATGACTTTCATCCACCGAGTTCAAGAAAACCATTTCCTAGGGATTTTTTCAAAAATTTATGTCATAAGCTTGTTTGATGTGTTGAACAGATTGTTCATGCAAAATTTGGAGGCAACAAAATCCCCCCAAGGGACATAAAATTGGGGATGGAAGATATTCTAGCAGTCTGCCAGCAACCCAAATCCTTTATACATCCATATAGAGTCCAGAAGAAAATATATAATTTTTGATAAAGACCAACAACTCTGGTCAAATATGCTATACTTGAGAAATTCATTGGGTATCCAGCACAAACAGAGGTTGGTTAATAGGTTACTCATGAACATTTCATTTGAATATAGAAGAAAGATTAACATTAAGCATCCCAATCCGATAACTTGTTATCAAAATGTGTTCCTTTCAACGCTTTCTATATTTCCAGTAACTAGTGATGGCACCCAAGGCAGCCAAGAGATGGTGTGCCAAGGCAGGCAGATAAGGACCACATATGAAACCTAGAAAAACTCAAGGTGGGGCATGAGTCCCTAGGAGGACTGTAAAGGGAAGCGCCCAAAGGTTTAATGAACCAGAACCGGCTGGTTCTTGTACGGGAATCAAGTAATTCCCTTGTCTTGGGGAATTACCGAAGTCAGGGGCAAGAGAGAAGTGGAAATACAGGGGTTTGAATCCTCTCTCTCTCTCCCTTTTAATGGAGAAAGAGCAGGCAATCTCTTTCTCTCTATTTATCTTCCAGTGTTTTAAAATGCGGCAGCATCGCCGCATATGTGGTCGCATCATGAGGGATGCGCTCGCATCGGCATTGCAAATTGGTGCATATGTGCTTATGATAGATGCAGCCGCCGCACCATGGCCGTATCGCTCCCATATGTTTCCTCTCTCTCTCTCCCTTTTAATGGAGAAAGAGCAGGCAATCTCTTTCTCTCTATTATCTTCCAGTGTTTTAAAATGCGGCAGCATCGCCGCATATGTGGCCGCATCATGAGGGATGCGCTCGCATCGGCATTGCAAATTGGTGCATATGTGCTTATGATAGATGCGGCCGCCGCATCAGGCCGCACCATGGCCGTATCGCTCGCATATGTTTTCCGCAGAAAAAGTTATCGATTTTGCCCCTCAAAATGGTCGTTTTGAATTTTCAAAGTTTAGGGAGACAGTTTCGGGGGTTATTATACCCCCTAAATGAAGATTTTTTTTGCATCAAATCGAGGGAAAACTTTTTTTGGCAGAATTTGTTTTTTCATCCAAATCTTCAATTTGGCGGTTGTTTGATACTTGGATGTTCATTTGATGCCTGTGATTGTTGATTTGGGGATGTTAAGGTGAATTTGAGATAAGAAATTGGGGGTTTCAGAGGCCGTGAAGAAATCGAGCACTACTTCACAGAGTCGGTAACTTTTTATTACTTTTTGTACAATAATACTGTTATACTTATTTTTGGGACAATGTCTTCTTCCCAATATTCTAGTAATAAAGATCCAGCTTGAAAATATGCTAAACTTAAAAACCCAAGAGATAGAAATTGTGTGATATGCAGGCTCTGTGAAGATGCTTATATGGGTGGTATTTTTCGACAAAAAGAGCATTTAGCCAGAATTTCTGAGAATGTAAGAGCATGCCCACAAGCTACAAATGATGTAAAAAAGGAGATTAGAGAATATTTGGATAGATTAAAAAAAGATAAAGAGAAAGAAAGAGAAAGAAAGAAAGGAATTACTTGATGATATGATTTTATTTGATGATGTTGATGATGATGATGA
>NW_006499436.1:1055116-1128511 GCF_000471905.2 Amborella trichopoda
GTGGTAGTGCTGAGAGAAGAACACCTCTCTCTAAGGGGCCAATGGATTCTTTATTCACCCCTAGCCCCGAAATTGTGGTTTAAGAGAGAGAAAAAAACAAAACAAACCACAATTGAAAATAAATATAAGAAAGAATAAAGGAAGGCGGTATGTAAGTGGATTGCAAAGTGGATTTACATGGCCGGCATTCCTTTTAATACTATAACTCTGGATAGTTTTGCATGTATGGTCCAGGCAATTAGGCAATATGGCCCAAGACTTATTCCTCCTTCACTACATGAGGTTAGGGAGCCCCTGTTGAAGGATGTTATATTTGATGTGAATAAAATTTTGATTTCTCAGATAGAAGGGTGGGAGAAATATGGGACCACTATTATGTGTGATGGTTGGTCCGATGGGAAATCAAGGGCATTCATTAATTTTTTGGTTAACTGCCCAACACATACTTTTTTTTATAAGTTTATTGATGCATCAGACAAGTCGCATGATGGTACATACTTGTGTGGCTTGATGGATGAGATTATCGATTTTGTTGGGGAGCAAAATATGGTACAAATTATCACTGACAATGATGCCAACTATGCTGCAACTGGGCATTTCTTGACTTTGAAAAGGAAGCATATGTTTTGGACTCCTTGTGCAGCTCACTGTGTTAATCGTATGCTTAAGAAAATGGGTACAACATCTTTATTTAGTGGAGTGATTTCAAGAGCTATATTTGTTGTTGGATTTATTTACAATCACACAATAGTCCTAAGTATGGAGGTCTTTTACAAAGAAGAGAGAATTAGTGAGACCGGGCATCACTAGATTTGCCACGTCATTTCTCACTCTTCGAAGCCTAGCCAAGCAAAAAAGTGCCTTGAGGACCATGTTTGCTTCAGAGCAATGGAGTCAAAGCAAATGGTCAAAGCATAAGGATGGGAGAAAGGCTGAAAAAATTATTCTGAATACATCTTTTTGGAGTCAAATAATTCTTGCATTGGAGGTGGCTCGCCCTTTAGTGAGAGTGCTTCGACTGGTTGATGGTGATGCGAAGCCCGCTATGGGCTACATACATGAGGCAATGACTAGGGCAAGAACTGAAATAAAAGATGTTTTAAAGGATGATGAAAATATGCGCAAGGCTATACTTGAAATTATTGATAAGAGATGAGATACTCAGCTTCACAAGCACCTCCATTCAGCCGGTTACTTTCTAAACCGATCTCTTCACTACAAGCACCCATCCATTGAGTCAGATCGTGTAATAAATGGTGGGTTCTTAGATGTGCTGGAGAGGTTGGTGCCAGACAAAGATATCCAGGATGAGATCCAGGGCCATGAATTGATTAAGTTCAAGTTAGCCTCGGAAAACTTTGGAAGAGATATTGCCACTCGAAATAGGGGCACTATAGATCCAGGTAAAGGCCAAAAGCCCAAAAATAATCTTACTTGTCTCTTACTTTATATATAGTTCAATTGTTTATTTTATACCCTTAATTTTTAACTATCTTCTAAATTATAAAATATTATACAACTGCATGGTGGGCATTATATTGAAGCAAGACACCAAATCTACAATGTCTCACTATTCGAGTGTTGAATCTCACATGTAGCTCATCTGATTGTGAGCGCAATTGGAGTGCATTTGAGCATGTAAGTCCTTTACTCCTTATTCCTTAATCCTTATTTCTTGAATTTCAATTTTCTAATCTAAAATCTAATTTATCTGATTTCAAATTTCTACCACAGCTCCATACGAAAAAAAGAAATAGGTTGGAGCAGAAAAAGTTGAATGATTTGATTTATGTGCAGTATAATGAGCAGCTTAGGGAGAGGAATGAAAATCACACGAAGCTCAACCCTATTCAATTATATGAAGCTGATGGTGATTCCTTAAGTGAGTGGACCATGGATCCAAGACAAGAGCGTGTGTTTGAGGGTGAGGATCTTACATGGCTTGATGTCGAGCTAGCAACAGGGGCAAATGAAGAAGATCGAGCTAACATTAGAGCACAAAGGGGTAGAGGAGCTGCTGGGTCTAGTCGCACTTGCAAATTAGCTACAGAGGTCGAGGAGGAGGAAGCTGACTCAGAAGAGACCGATGAAGAAGAATACAAGGAGGCTGTCGAGGATGATATTGATGATGCGCATGATGACTCTCAAGATGATTTGTCTGATTGATATTTGAAAAAATGAAGTTCAAATTTCAAAATTAACTCTCAAAATGGATGATTGTATTAAGTTATTAACTATTAACTCTTCTTGAGCTTGACTTTTGGTTTGTATTTTGTAATATCACTATTTTGTGCTTATGGTCGTTGAAGGATGTGCTTATGGTCCAAATTTGTGCTTATGGTTGCTGATTGTTGAATGCTTTATGAAGCTAGTTTCAAGTTTCTAGTTTCTATCAGGGGAAAATGGATAACTGGATATAGAATCTCCGACAACAAATAGTTTTGAAGTTAATCATTAAACTAAAATACCTACTATCACATATATCACCTTCATATTTTTTTTTATGCATTAACTTATTTTTTTAGATTTTTTAGAATTTCTTTACATTTATTGACCTCATCTGGACCGCATCGAGCCACATCGCTGCATTGGCCCCCCACCGCATCAGGGTCGCATCCTGCATTTTAAAACACTGTTATCCTCAATGGATTTTTCTCTTGTTTGGTGAGGGGGAAAGAAGAACAGCAGCCCAAAGCAAACAGGGTTGGGGAATGGAACACTCTCTAAAACACAGCAAAGTAGACATCCTTCCACTCACAAAGCTGCAGAATTTTACCATCCTCATTCCAGAATGGAATTTTATAGCCCCTTTTATTTCTCTCTTGTCCAATGCTTTACAGCAGACACCCTAAGTATACTGATTTTTGTAGAGATAAAAGAACCCTCTGCCCTGCCAGTTTTCAGAGTGAGAAACCCCAAAACCTTGAACTTTCTCTAGAGAGATGAGAGCCCCCAGAATCTCTGGTCTGCAAAGAGTCGAAAACCCCTAAAATCTCTGACTTTACTCTGGTATGGAAAGCAATGGAAGGAGCAAAAGCAGCAAGGAGTCCTGGGTTTTCACATACCTGCTGCTGATGTCTTGGGCTTGGCTTCCTTTCTCCTATCAACACCAGATTCAATCATTGCAATCAAGGAATGGGTTTCCTGTCTACTTTTGGTTGATAAGGAAGAAAGGGTCCAGCAGGGGCAAGAAGAAGGGATTGTAACAGCAACAAAGGCTCTGGTGATGTAAGGAGATATGGTGGCATTATTTGTTTTGAACAAGACGAAAATGAAAGATGAAGAACCAAGGAGGAGAGTGGATCTACGATAGAAGGGGAAAAAAAAGGGGGAGAGAAGATGTAACAGGAAGCTTGGAGAGGGAGGGTGTCATGAAGAGAGTGAAGGGGGGACCTCCGCAGAAGAAGATTACAGGGGTTGGGAGGGCCAGCTGGAGGCAACTTGCCTTGACTCAGCGAGCCAACCCTCACCGAGGTGATTTGCACCAGACCAGGTCCGAGTCTGAACCCAATCGGAGTTTCCAAACACTCATCCAGCCAATTAATATCAAAATACTTATCCAATTGCACCATTCAAATAATGCATGGATAGAGATGGGAAAGGGAACTGAAATATACGACTTATCACCAGCTCCAATCTCTTCACTTGATAGATATACTAATTATAAATTATCCATGAGATTATTGTCTTCACTAATAAATTGTTTCTCTATATGAATCCAAATTGGAGATAAATTACAACTTTTCTATTAAAAAATCAATCTACAATGAAAAATAGAGATAAATAAAAGGCTTTTCCCTAATACAAAGTTGCTGTACTGTCAGCTTCACATGATATTTAAGGTTTCTAAAGCAATGTTATTAAAGCCACGATTTCGTACCCAAATGGTCATAGCCCTTGGGTGCTCTAGCTGGCCCCATAGGTTGTCCAGGGAGCAGAAAAAGACCTAAGCCTCCTAAACCTAGTTGCACAGCAGCCCGCTGGCTTATCATGCCAGTAACTGACAAATACAGGGTGGTCATTAAGGAATTTTCAATTTGAGATATGTCAGGGATATATGAGGTGGACTTTGACCCCAGATTCATTCATTAGGTGCAAATGAGTCGCCACCAACCAAATAACCAGAAATGATGAAATTTTGAGTGGTTTAACGTGTTTTTTTGTCATGGTGTATTTCATGGTGCAAAAAGAGCAATCAGAAACGAGAGATCCAAGACCGATTTTGCAACAATAACTTGACGAGCTAGTCAATGGATTAAGAAGGAAACTCCCTCAATCACCGTCAAGGAAGGGAAAGTAATAAGGGTCTTTCCAGCCCTCAACACTCCACTACACCAAGTAGGGCTGTGCCAATATCTAGTTGGCGGAATTGTCTACTACACCAAGCAGGAGAAAAGGGATTTCCTTTCATAAATACAGACATCATCGTCCAAGTAAACCAAAAGAAGATCCAGCAAATCTTAGACAAAAATGACTAAATTGCTCTTACAGTAAGATAGAAATTGCCATACTACCATTGCTCCCAATTTCATACGCACAAATTTCCCTTGGATGTACCCTACACTCAATCGAATTCCTTGATCTAAGTCTCTACGCATGCAGCTGAATTCCCATGCATTAGAACTTTCCACTTTGACCAAGAGTTCCCACTCATTCACCACTCATTCACCACTTTGAAACTCCACACCATAATCCCTTTGACTCGGGGGAATTCCACCCTATCTTCTCTATCGACTTCTTTACATGAAATAACATTTTAACCCTTAACAATAGGTTACCCACACACAAAAAAAAGAAACAAAAAAATAAAAAAATCCCAACATGGCCAAGTTCACAAATAAGAAATTCCAAACTGGTACTTAATTCAAACTCGAATGAAATTCGACCCCCCTAGATTTAATTTACATTACACAGTTTCAACTTCCAAATAAGTAGCTTTTAAATAAGTGACAGTTTAAGTGTCAGCCCTAGATTTAATTTACATTACACAGTTTCAACGTCCAAATAAGTAGCTTTTAAATAAGTGACAGTTTAAGTGTCAGAATTTCTATTCAATTTTAAATTTTTATTAACTAGGAAGTTTTGAAATTTCCATAGTAGAAGAGATATTGATTATTTGTGTGAACTAAGAATAACCTATAGATTTTGTTTCTATGACTATAACAATTCAGCAATTTGAAATGAATAATAACTTCAAAAGGAGAATGTCTCTAGTTAGAGATGTTCCGGGTGGTGGGTGCCTCATCGTGACGTCTAGAACTCCATTCTCACCAGGTCCAAGTTGACAGTCCCAAAAAAAATACCAACCATAACATGATCTGAACCGATAGTCCGGCTGGTCAGAGGAGGATGAAACCTTCACTTTATGGTCTGGACTGAGAATCCATCCAGTTTGATAAGGTTGGGAACCTCACAAAGTTGAACATCTGGCCCGTTATGTTAACTTCGACAGCAAGAGAATAAGAAAATTGAGAACCAAAAAAGTAAATTCCAGCGGAAATGTTTATAAGAAGAAGTTGAAGGTGAGCTTTGTCCCAGATTGTAAATGCCAATATCTTTGAATTGGTCAAAGCTTAAGATGTTCATAACTCCATGGTAGAATCACTCAGGCAAAAGAATCTTCAATATGTATAAAAAAAGCTATCAGACATGCCCTCAATACAGTTCATGTAGCAAGAAACAATAAGAAAAACCAAACATCGCTACAGTAAGAAGACACATACCTTGTCCACAGAAGTTGACTCTGACGAGAGGTCTTGTGCAATGACACGCATCAAAATATCTTTTGAACTGCCAAAATCACATCACAATCAAATACTAAATTCAGGCTTCAAAAATAACTACAGAACCATGGTCAGTATATCCAAAAAAACTCCAAAGATGTAAACAGAGCCATAATTCAGAAGATGCGCACGTAAGGATTCCCAGTGGCTTATTCCCATCTGTTATTATTGCCGAATTTACTCGAAGTTCAAGCATCTTCTTTGTGGTTGTTAACACCGAATCTGTTGGTGAGACTATGGCTACTCTGAAAAAAGCCACCAGGCTCAGTCAACCAGAGGGGCATTAAGCTAGCATATAATTCATCCACATGAAAATTGGGATTCAACTACAGTTGTTTTAAGGGACAAGAAAATGAGAAAGAAAAGGCCCAAATAAGGATATTACCTACTTTGTATTGTCACTAATGATTGTAGCCACATTGGGCCTAAACATTCTCTCCCGAAGAGTATCAATAAAGGTATTAGAACCTGCCAGTTAACAAGAAAAAGGCAGATGATTATCACCAATTGCATTCTTTAGTAGCACTAACAAATAAAATGGGTGTTCCAGATACAAGCTGAGGGGCTAATGTCTAATAAAGAAGTACAAGAGTGCTGTGAAATCACAAAGGGGATAAACATCTATGGGAGTTAAAGAGATCTAATAGACAATTTTTCCATCATTAATTGTGAAGAAAGCAACGGTTTTGAAAGAAGGAAAGAACCCACTACAATTCTACTATATCAAAAGGATAAACACTAATCATAGAAAAAAATGTTCAACCAAAATGCTTTCCACCAACCAGACACATTAGTACCCCATTGTCTTTCCACTCCTTCAACTGCTTTTGCAATGGCTTTACCCTTCTCTGCAGCCCTCTCCATTCGAGCAATAGCATCGTAGAGACATTTTGTAATGTCAAGTAAAGCAATCACTTCACCTTTCTCCACAACAGGCAAATGTCTGAACCTTCCTGCAAAGAATATTCTGTAATTGAGAATTCATGGATTTGAAATTTCAAACAATCTTTATATATTCAACATGCACCCAAAAATTCCACAAACTTTTCAGGATTACAAATAACTCTTTACAAACCATGAACCATCTTTTGCAATGCTTCAACTGCAAGAGTATCTGATAAAACAAAGACCGGGTTCCTTGTCATAACTTTAGAGACAGGTGTATCCTCAAGCTTCAATTCCTGAGCAATGACCCTTGTTGCTATATCCTACCATCAAGGAGAAAAAAAAGAGTCTTCAGATAAAATATGTGAAGAACATTGTAATAAGAATTACGAACCAGCATAAGAAAGACTTCTACAAACCTTATCAGTTATGATACCACAGAGTAAAGCATTTGAGTCGGTTAACAGTGCAGCATCAACTCTACGAGAAGCCATTCGACGGCAGGCTTCATAAACAGTTGTACTGTCAGGAATTGTCAAAGCCTTCGACAATTTCAAGCGCTCTACGGTTCTTTCCCCTGACATTCTGCTCAACAAGATGAAATAGAGACAAATTATAAGGTTTGATGGACCAAAGTAATGAGAAAGGAACTCCTAAACACTAAACTTTTGCAACTCATTTATGCAGAGAAAAAAGGTGAATGAAAGCATTCAGAAAATGAAAGCATTCTGAAAAGGGAGAGCCAAGTACTTAATTTTTCCATTGGTTATCTAAAACTCAAGATAGTGGATCGCCCAATTTTCTGATTCAACAGACAGAATGCTCAACATATGGTTTCAATGGGACTGATCTTTTATATTAACTAGGTATGTTGAAACTAGAATTTTTTAAGAGTCTAATTTACTTCTATGATTAGTTTATTCTAAAAAATGCTCGAGTATACTTCTCTCTTTCACTTGCTTGCTGACCAATGCAACCTTAGCTGTCACATAAACATAGTTTGAAAAATAGGAAGTCAACTCATTCTTGCCTTATTGGCATAAAGAAGTTAGGCATGCTGTTATCTTGATGTGACAAAATAAGACATAATTCTAAAGCAGCTGACGACCTAACCACCCCTGAATTCAAAATAGGCAAATTTTAAGGAAGTGACAAAAGTAAGCAGATCCAAAACATTTATTTTATCCACCTTGTTGGGTTTAGTGATAGCTAAATCACCATACCCATGTTTTATTCTAAAGATTAGGGTATTATGGGAAATAGAAAATTGACTTTCTTGGAAAGAAAGAAAGTGATATCTTTATAAGAGAGTAAAGGAGGACATAATACCCATCCTTTGAGGGTCACCCCTTTAGGGTTTATGGGAATGGATCTCCAATATGGAGATGGGTCTTCAAGAGAGAGACATGGCCTCTGAGAGAGGAGCGGTATTCCTATGAGTTTTGAGTTGGTTAACTTTCATTTCTAGAGAGAGAAAATCTCCACGTTGCTCTCGAGGTTATCTTTTCGGTAGCGGTATTACGGTGGAAAAGAGGATATTGATCGACGGTGTTGCTCGATCGGGAGAGCGGGTTTAGAAGGGAAGATTGGTGATGGTCTTTTACCGATGTTTAGAGGGAGATATACCTCTTTTAACCCAAAACTATAATCTTCATTGTGATAGTGGATTTCTAGTTGTCGAGGTCATGGATGTAGCCCTACGGGGTGAACCACATAAATCTTGTGTTGTTGTGGTGTACCTTTTTTGTGTTTGCTTTATTTCTCGCACTCGATTTCTAGTTGTATTCATTTACTGTGCATTTAGCCAATCATGTACACGATCTTGGGTGGGATCCTGGTGTTTGGGATTCCCGGTTCTGCAAGCTAAACGGTTCCTGAGATCCCTGCAATTGGTATCAGAGCACAAGGTGTGTACAAGGCTAAGGTTTATATTAAGAAAAAGTGGAATGACGAAGTTTTATGGATACATGGTTTGAGGTGGAGAAATATGAAGGCAAATTGTTTGTGAAAATTCCACAATGGAGGCAAGTGAGAAGAAATGAAGAAATATCCATGGTTTGAGATGGAGATATATGAATGCAAAGTGTTTGTGAAAATTCTACAATGGAGGCAAGTATGAAGAAATCAAGAAATCTATTCAATGGAGGTTGTCAAGGCAATTATGGTGATTTTGCTATCAAGGTGGAGATTTTTGGGTTTGGTGATAGCTAAATCACCATACCCATGTTTCTTCTAGAGATTAGGGTATTATGGGAAATAGAAAATTGACTTTCTTGAGAAGCAAGAAAGTGATATCTTTATAAGAGAGTAAAGGAGGACATAATACCCATCCTTTAAGGGTCACCCCTTTGGGGGTTATGGGAATGGATCTCCGATATAGAGATGGGTCTCCAAGAGAGAGACATGGCCTCTGAGATAGGGTCGGTATTCCTATGAGTATTGGGTTGGTTAACTTCCACTTCTAGAGAGATAAAATCTCTACGTTGCTCTCGAGGTTATTTTTCTAGTAGCGGTATTGCGGTAGGAAAGAGGATGTTGATCGACGGTGTTGCTCGGTCGGGAGAACGGGTTTAGAAGGGAAGATCGGTGATGATCTTTTATCGATATTTAGAGAGAGGTCTATCTCTTTTAACTCAAAACTGTAATCTTCATTGTGATAATGGATTTCTAGTTGCCGAGGCCGTGGATGTAGCCCTACGGGGTGAACCACGTAAATCTTGTATTGTTGTGGTGTGCCTTTTTTTTGTTTTTGCTTTATTTCTCGTATTCGATTTATAGTTGTATTCATCTACTTCACATTTAGTCCATCATGTACACGATCTTGGGTGGGACCCAGTGTTTGGATTCCTGGTTCCGCAAACTAAGGGGTTCCCAAGATCCCTACCATTGATAAGTTTGGCACGAGCAAGGCAAAGCTAGTGACGACTCTATTAGCTTCTCATTTCAAGTTGTCTTCCAAGCAAAGTCCGAAGACCGTGGATAAAAAAAAGAATATGACTAAGGTACCGTACGTAAGTGTTGTGGGAAGCCTTATATTTGCCATGGTGTGTACTAGCATATTCGGTTGGTCTCTTGAGTCGCTTTATAGCAAATCCCGGAAAAGCTCATTGGGAAGGTGCAAAATGGGTGCTTCGTTATTTGAGAGGCGCGAGTGATTATGCCATGACATTTAGCAAAGGCTCGAGGGCACATTCAAGACTATGTTGATGCAAATTATGCCGGTGATCTTGATAGAGGAAGATCAATACCGGCTATGTTTTCAAGTTTGAAAATGGACCCGTAAGTTGGATGTCTAAGCTTCAATCAACGGTGGCATTGTCCAGCACCGAGGCGGAATACATGGCTGCAACCGAAGCAAGCAAAGAAGCGGTTTGGCTTCAAGCCCTTATGGGAGAATTGGATATTAATTCTAAGCCCATGGAAATACTTTGTGATAATATGAGTGCCATTAATTTGGCTAAGAATCCCGTTGATCACAAGAGGACGAAGCACATACTAGTTCGATACCATTATGTTCAACAAGTTATTGAAGATGGTTTGGTTTGTTTAGTGAAAGTTGGAACCAAGGAAAATGTGGCGGATATGCTCACGAAGACAGTTCCAGAAGAGAAGTTGGAATGAAGCCTAATTTCTCTAGGCTTCATGAAGAAGTAAAAAAGGGATTATCTGCAAGGCAAGTATGTGATTTACTATTAAAGTGGAGACTGTTGAATGGTGATAGAAAAATCACTCTTTTGGATGCTTTTGTCTTTTACCATTTGTTTGGGGGCTTTTTGGTCACTACAATTAGGTGGCTTGTAAAAAAGCCAAAATAAATGGGTTTTTTGATGGATACGATTCTTCTTGGTTTTAAACTCCACTCCCTTTCTAGAAAAGTGGCTAGGATTCTTTGGGTTGTGTTGAGAAAGGGAAGGAGGTGAAGAAGAATTTTCTTGTCCTATTTTTGGGAGAAATGGTATGAGCTTGTGTTGCTCTTGTTCTTGGGTCATCCGAAGGGAAGCGTGGTAAATCGTGTTTTTGGGTGATCACAAGGAAGGTATTCTTGGTGATGTTTTTTCATCAATTTTTCTCCTTTTGAGGTAATACTGTATCCCCTGTAAATTTCTCTTTTGATAGTGGAATACTTGTCTGCTTGCCATGGACGTAGCCCTACGGGGTGAACCACGCTAAATTGGTGTTGTGGTTTGTCTCTCTAATTTTCTCTCATGACTATGTTTTCCATCTCTAATTTATTTTATTAAATTGTTGTACACGATCCTTGAGCTTATTATTGGATTATCGATTTTACATATTTGTTATTCAATATGTGATATTCGGTGATCGGCTAAATTGGGGTTTCTGGTATTCGGATCTTCAACAAACCTGCATGAATATTATCTTTTTCGTTCATAAATTTCAGTTTTCAAGTTGCATCAACATGTATTTTGCAGTTCTTAAATTAAGTTTTAGTCTTCTTTTTTTTCCCACTCTTTTCTATAGTTTTGTTGTGCAATACTTGAGACAGATATCTTGTAATAATTAACAGTGTACGCTAATGAACCATATAGACCATAATAAATTGCACAAATTAAAATTGGAGCCAGGCCATTGAATCAACAACGAGGAAATTGATAATTAAATATACCAAAAAGTGTTTGTTCATTACATAAAATCAACAAATACATCAATTCTAGTGCACGAATGTGTCAATCATAAGTTGGTGGAATCAAATTAATAAGAAAACTTATCCTCGGTTTTGCATTTGCTAGAACCTCCACTTTGTAAGAACCAGAATTTTGGATTCCACAAAATTAAAATGTCTCTTAAGAAACCGAAATGAGAAATAACCTGCTAATCTGAAAGTTGAAATGAACATCTCATATGGAAATCAGGCTTCCAAAGAAAATACTAAAAGAAAATGGATGCCACCAAATGAGAAGAAGAAAAACACAACAACAAAAAAAAGAAGCAAATTATATGAAACTACAAAACTAGTGATGAATACCATCAAGCTTGCACAAAAATAAAGTAGATACTATCAATTTGCAAAAGAAAATAAGACTTCCAAGAATGAAATGAAGCACTATCAAACTTAAGAAATTAAATGGATGATAAAGTCCCACCAGAAAAACAAAAAAGAAACTACAGAGAAAAAGATAATATAGACATACGGAGAACGAAATGAACCAGATAATCGACCATCATCTGGTGATTTCTTCTTTGATAAACTGTAGACAGGCTTCTGGTTCAACGTAATGTTTTTCCGACCCGAACCACCTGTTTCTTCCATTTTCAAATCCTCAAAGAAAAAAGCAACTCTAAACTATCATTAGAAGAACCCACCAAAAGTTCCAGATAACTTCAGCAATTCTACCAAATTCGCAGCTTATCTCAGAAACTTCAATAAAATATCTTCTTCAAAAAAGTTCTAGGTTTAGATGGCCAAATATGCTTGTTTCCCAAAATCAATCAAATTTCAACAAAAAAAAGCCCTAAAAATGGCATATTAGCTCAGCATTCAATGAAAACTCGCCAGAAAATCTCCTTTAAGAGTTAATACAGCGATAGTATCCAGAAACCGCAGAATAATCGCCGAAGCTCAGATAGAGGGCCAAAAAAATCAGTAGAGAGTTGCGGATGATCACATAATTGGGTCAAAACCGGTCTAAATCCCACCTGAAAAACTCACTGATATCGGGAATTGACGTTTTAGGAGAACCCTTAGCAATTCCAAAGGAAAAAAATCGACGGGAACTACAGATTGAATCAAAATTGCAGCCCAAATTTGGCCGGAATTTGGTCGGAAAGTGAGAATTCGGGTTGGGACGTGAATGGCTTTTTTTCCGGCAAGGCCCTAGGGAAATTCAATCCCGCCGGCCCATTTTCCTGGACCTGGTGCATTCATCCGAGTCATTACTTAAAACGATGGCCACTAAGATTTTGACACGTTGACGTTTTTGACGCCCATCAATTTTTGACCGAGCTCCAACTTTAAAGGGCATGCTCCCCTCTCTCACGCGCCGATTCCAATATTATTCCATTTGTAAACAAACGTGTGCATTATCTTTAACGGGTGGAGCATATCTATCAAAGGTCTACATAATACACAACAAGATGTATTATCTCTAAGACTTGAAAATGCATTATCTCTAAGACTTGAAATCTATTTCTTCTCATATCCATGTTGAGGTCAAGACGATCGAATTGAAGGTTTTTCAACATTAAAACAATATTTTTTAGTGAATATTTATGGTGCGCCTTAATTTGATTGTTTAGGGCCCCACCCTTATATAAACCTTCTCTTTATGTAAATTATGTGAATAACATAAAGAAAAAATTATAGATATCCACCAAGCCCAACTTTTTGAGCATGCTCATAGCCAACACTTCTTAAATCACAATATTAATTATAACACCATCTATTTAAGGGTTGTAATGGACCGCCTAAGAAACTAGGGCTAGGCCACAAAATGTGGCTCGAGGGCTAGGTCATCCAGCATGGGCTAGGTCGGGCATGGGCCAAGATAGGGCTGGCCCGGTTCAGCTTAGCCCAACCCTTATTTATTTTTTGTTTGTTTGTTTTATTTTAATTATTTAGCCTGGCCTAGCCTGGTCAACCTTGATAGGGCTAGGGCATCTTTGGCCCTGCATGTTTTTTTAGACTCATGTATGGGTTGGATCTGGCTCCAAATGACTTGGACCCAACTTGACCCATTGCCACCCCTACTAGAAGATTGTCTGGCACATTATGTGTTGAACTAGCTTCATTTAAAAAAACGAGGGGTGGGTGCAAGAGAAACATGGGTTATAAGAGATATTTTTTATTCTAAAAAAAAACTATTTTTTTTACTTGGGGGTCGGGTACAAAAATAAATAGTATTCATGTTAATAATATGGTTTCGTGAATATTAAGAGTGAGTATGTTGGGTCCAAAGAGGAATACATAATTTTCACAGTAAAATAAGAAGTTATAAGCTTTTCGTGGCTAAAAGAAGTTTTACATATTTTTTATTCTAAGCTCAAGTCTTTTCTTATTCTAATTTCGTACTCAGTGTGGACATCCAATGTGAATTCGGTTTTTTATTTTATAGCAAAAGACAAGTTCAGACATTAGATTTTTGACATTGGCTCTCTAGATCGATTTTCTTGAGTGAAAAGCCGGTTTGGACTTCAATGTTATTTCCCAAAAAATATTACATGTTTGAGTTCAGAAATGTCCAAATGCAAACATTTTTTTCCAGTAAAAGGTTAGCTCAACATTCCAATGCCCAAACCCGACCGTTATTCCTGGAGCACATTGTAAACTCTGGCCCTTAAATTTTAACAAAAGAATTTGAACTTTTTTTTTTTTTTTTTTAAGATAATCATATGGTGATTCTAAAGTAGTCCTCTATGTTTAAAGATCACCTTTCACTCGAAATCAGCAATCGATAAGAAAAGTTTTTTATTATGTTTTTGCTACAATATTTAAAATTTGCTGGATTGCACCCCATTTTGGATATTTTCTAATCAAATTTTTGCATATAGTTGTCTAACTAGTGGCCTTTTAGATCCACCAAAACCCATTTTGCATGAAAACCATTCTGGGCCACATTGCGAGATCAATGACTCGGCACTTTCGGCCTCAAAACCCCTTATCTGCTATTATTTGATTTATCTTGATTTTATCAAATAAACTTCATGAAATTTGTGTAAAAAAAAAAAACCTAAATTTGAGCTCTCTAATAGATATGTAGTACCATTTCTTTAATACAAAAACCATGTTCAAAGAGATTTTGAGTTAAAAATTTCGATTTCATTTTTTAAAAGTGCCCTTGGATTTTTTCTAAAAAATCATATACTTCATAAATTTTCTAGAATTTGGTTGGGTTTTTGTTTTAAAGAGTGTTGTCTTCAATCAACAATACGTATTGCATGATTTGAAACAATGTTTTAGCATATTACGACTTTGTTAAATAGAAAAGTTTTTTTTAGAAAAAAAAAACTGTGTTTCGTCCCTCTTGGGCAGATTTGAAATTCACCATTTTTTAGCTAGATTTGTCTTCAAATACAACCCAAAACTGGTCGATTTTTCAAATTGTAGCCGTTTGGAAAGAAAAGCATTTCTTTTGCTTTTTTTTTTTTTTTTGGCGGATTTGAGATCTGCAATTTTTTGGTTGGATTTGCATTCAAAATTCCGCTGCAAATATAGCAAATCTTTTTTTTCTTTTAATATCTGTAGTTCTCAGGGTCGATATGCTCAACTTTATGGTTTTTTTGACATGTAAACAATCTTTTCTATCTAGTTTTTTATACATTTTTAGCAAGGAAGTGGCTTTGTACACCAATTTTTTTCTTATTTCAAAATCGGGAAATTTTCATAGTAATCCCATATTTTGTGTATATTACATTTGAGTTCTACTTTTTGAGTGCATATATCGAATAGGATTGTATACAATGAGACCATTAACCTTTGATACAAATAGGTCACAACTACCTATAGCCATCCAATGTGAAATCTGATAGCTTAGATTTATCACAAGTTCGAGAAAATTTGTTTTGGACTTTGACTTTGGTCAATAGAATACATGCAACCACCCAATTTCACATCCAACGGTCAAGGTCAATTGTGACCACCTTATACCAAAGATAAATGGTCTCATTGCATACTTTTCTTACTCTAATTAAATTTTATCTGTTTGTTTATATACCAGATTAACTTGTATTTGGTATGTTTATATTTTTCATCGGACACACATAAAACAAATTTTAAAAATAATTTAAAAATATTTTAAAAATAATAATTAACCAAATACTTCTATGGTGTTCAGGGTATTTTGGTATTTTATTAATTTTAAATTATTTGTAATATTTTTTATAGGTGTATAATGGTGAGAAATGTGAGCATACCATATTTAAAATTAATCGTGATATATATAGAAAAAGATAAATTAAAATACAAAATATGCTTTAAAAAGTAGGACTTGAATGTAAATGTGAAATGTATCGGACTATTTTTAATTTCAAATATAAAATAGGATTTTTGGTAGATTTCTCCTTTTAAATCTAATATTAATTTTATTTAATTGAGCCTCATCTTACAAACATATTATATAAGGTTGATTCAATCACTAGAGATTAGAGGGTCCTACAAGATCATTACTCAAAAAGAATAGAAAGTAAATGAGATATAGATGGTTAAATGAATTAATATTTTTTTTAAACAATCTTTAATCATATTTTTAAAAAAATTTAGCAAATTCACTCTTATACACTTACTTTTTTAGTTTGCTACCAAGTGCTTCTGATTTTCCACTTGCATCTTGGGTGGGAATAATAACGAAAGATTGATTTAACCATGTCATTCTTTGGGTGGATTATTAAGAAATTGACTCACCAATTGAAATCTTTTATGTTCTTTATTTTTCACATTATTGAATTTATTATATTGATTAAAATATCACTAAAATGTTAAATTATTAAGGTGGTTAAATCATCTAATTTAACAACATGGTGGTCCTTAACTTTTCGTTTTGTGTAGAAATTTTGAATTTTTTAATATGAGATTGTATACTGTAAGACCATTCACTTTTGGTACGAGGAGATACCAATTGCTCCTAGCCATTGGTCATAAAATCCTACATATTGAGATGCCTCGTAGCATTAGAAAAAATATATATTGAACTTTGTTCTCTGTCAATGATAAAACCCTAATCACTTGATTTTACATCTTACGATCATTAATGATTGTAATCGTATACCAAAAGTAACTGGTCTTAGTTTAGTTACGTATAATACGTAATGAAAAATGAGAGGTTGCTTACAAATATTAATGGCTTGGTGTTCATGGAGGACTTGAGAAATACATGAGTTGGCCCGATATGGTTTGAATTTTAGTAAGCACTCCTTTACTACATGTGCATTGAATGGAACCATCACACTCTATGAGTGTTATTTTCCTATGTTGGTTATCTTTGTTGTTTCAAATGAGGTACATTTTTTCCCGGGGTTATTTATGTGGGAAAGCTTTCTATGCTTTCTCTACAACATAAAATTTATTTACTTCCCCTTGTCCAACCATCCACCCTGAATGGAGGGTTAAGATTGTCCCAGTCACACAATGTCAGGTTTCTACATTATTTTATTTTTCATTTTTTTCTATAAACTATTTTGACACCAAATTTTGTACGTCCATTCATCTATTAAACTCACACTAGTGAAAAATATAAAAAAATATTTCTAATAAAATAAAATGATCAAAATACCCTTGAAAGTTTTGAGGGGTATTTTGGTAATTGTATTTTATCTAAAATTTATTTCTAATATTTTTTATACGTGCGTCTCAATGAGAAGATGACACTTACCAAATTTCATATTCATACAATTTGTATAAAAAAAATTAAACATAAAATACTTTGAGATGTCGGATCTAAGAACAAACAATGAGTGACTCTCTTGATCAAAATTGGACGGCTGGATGGTATGGAAAGCATAGATCTTCTATGGGGAAATATAGAAACCTTTCCCTATTTATATTGCTTAGAAATGAGTATATATCTTTTCGTGAAGCCACTTTAGACAAAGATTCTTTGTTAATTCAATAATTAGTGCTTTGGTTCATTGCCATGTGGATTTTCTCCAGTGTGTTTGTAGTTGCTATAGGCTTTTGATGATTGTTTATCCATCTTATGCTATTTACGCGTTGATATGAGTTGATATAAGTTTAGCCTCTTTTTTATTCGATTTGCCTTGGTTAGGTGTGGATCTTTGATTGGCAACTTTATATTTTAATAATTCACAAAAAAAGGAAAGGTTAGAATAAGGCCTCTTACAAAAAAAAATAAAGCTTCACCTCAAAATTTACTGAAAATTGTTTGGGGATAAAAAAAAACCTTCCAAAAAATTTGAAATTTCAAGGTCTAAAAATAGTATATATTGTAACACATCATCTAGACCGTCTATTTTCAAGTATTCACATATTCGTAAGATCTGTACCATTTTTTGAGCTATAAATTTTATAATCGGTAGTAGAAATAATTTTACAGCCGTCATAGTGATTTCTCATGTCTAAACACTTCAGATGTGAAGCTTTACTTTTTTTTCATAAGGCTTAAGTCTTGTAGAAACTGAATTCTTTTCAAAATATATCTTTGCCTATTTAAATGGTGTTCATGGTTCGATGGTTTCTTGACCATCCTTAGTTCGCTTTTTTCTTGGACCTATCGCTTCTTTTAGTATTTTCCTGTAAATATGTACATGTTAGGTTCTAAGTCGATTGCGTTCCTATATATCCAGTTCCGAACATCATTTATTCAGTATATAAGACTGTAAGAAAAAAAAATTTCCTTCGTTATATTATCAATTATTAAAATGTTGATTTTAAAAGCTATTTGTCATTTGATTAAGTCGATTAGAAGTTTAGGCATTTAATGTGCATGTTTTTATTATATTTGTGCCTATGGGGAATCTCTTCCACATTGATATTGTATATATTTTAGGAAAAATATAAAAAAAAAGGGTTGAAATCCCTTGCAATTTCAAAAGGGTCAAAATATTATAAATTACACTTGGGGTTATACTTTTAAACTTCTACGTCAACTAGGTATGTCCACCGTTTAACCGAATGATGAGTCCACTCAGGTTTTCCATGGAATTAAGATACCATTGGAAATACTACCATGCCATAGATCCACCATTTTTTTTTAGCTCCAACTATTTAGTAAGCAATGTTTTAAGCAAAATGATCCAAATCAAAATCACACAATCTAGATTGGAAACCATCAATTGCGAACCGATTCATGTTTAATATCAAGAACCAGGCAATTACCCTCATGACATGGCCAGCTCTGACCAGTTCCCTGACAAAACCGGCAAGAACTATAGATTTGGTTAGAACCTACCCAACTTTTAAAAAAAAATAATTCATATCTGATTTAGGAATCCAAATAGCTTCCATATCGTCAATCCACCGAACCAAATAAAAATCCTGAAGGCATTCCGGATCACCAAACAATGTTTTTAAGCCTTGCTGCCATGTGTCCTGCCATGCAAGTGTCCGGGTGAATTTTTCGTAACATTTGATAAATTGGCGCAACTATTGCTACAAAAATTAAATGAAGTCCCAACAAATTTAAGTTTGGGGGAAAATGTAACCCAAATTTGTGATGGATCCAATCGCACATTCCTATGAACATGGAACAATGTTTCTCACATCTTCCTGAAAGAATATATCACTACCAAGGGATAAATTTCCTCATCTAAATGCAGCATTTTAAAGGTAACCTCCTAGACAAGGCTTTCATTCCCATGTCCACAAAATAGGGCTCTCTCTCTCTCTCTCTCACACACACACACACACGCACACGCACGCACACAGCTATTCCACATTATTAAAATTTTACACCCAATAAGCCAAGGATACTATACAAAAATATTTTCCAAGTTCTCTCCACATTGCTCCTTGAACAGAACATTTTGCAACCACGAAATATTTTTCTTTTCATCGCTTGAAAGTCTAAAATTAAAACCTCTAAGCCAATCCCTCATTACCAGGCTTGTGGTTGAATTGGAGAGAGCCCGCCTCGCCTAGCCCCGTACAATCTGGTTCATGTGCCAGTACAATTAGTTGTTCTATAACAAAAACAAATAGAATACAGATAATTAAGAAAAAAAGTCTGCAGGTCTACAGGCTAGTTTAACCCAATTTAACATATTCAATCAAGTTTAACCTTTTTTCTGTCTTAAATAATCCCAAAATGCAAGTTTCCTTGTTGAACCGGATGTAGTCCTGGTCCTATTTGAACTGGTTGGTCTGGCCCAGTTACTGAAACATTATCGCAAAACCTCAGTAACTGGATACAAAAAGGGCTGCCAGCTGAACCACATTGAAAACAGGCAAGAATGCACCGCAGATCCTAGTAAAAGACTGGATATCCCAAAACATCTCTTGCAAAACCTGGGTAACTGGATACAAATACTGCACGCACTACTAAGGAACTGGACTGTTTCTCACTCCCGCTCTTTCCTTTTTTTCTGCAAGAAACCTTTCTCTGCTAAGGTCCTCAACGTTTGGGCTTTTCTCTGCTTCATTTTTTCGTCAAAACCATCATCAACCATCCTCATCATTGCAACCCGTTTGGCCTTGTAAACCTTCAAATTCCAAAGCATATAAGCAATCAAATTATAATAGAACAAACAATCTTTGTTTCCTAATAAGTAATGGGATGATATATGTTTTCTGTAGTACAGTTTCGTCACCAAAAAACCAGCATGTGCATCTTCTCAACTATACCTGCCACTTTTTTGACGCATTTTTGGAAATACCTTTTAGATTAGTTTTTAGTTTCCATTAACAACATAATTTTATAAATCAAGCATACGCAGCCCATGTATTCGCTACAGCTCATCAAATTCACTAAAAATGGATGATTGGATGCCAAAAGAATATTTTCTAAATTAGCATAATGATCTATAAACATTAGCAAAATGTGGATAGATGCGCGGAGTACAATTTCCATATGCCATGGCCAATGTAAAACTCCAGCCCAAACTTTGGAGTCCTCCGCCACATACTGCATGTGTTGGGTGAATAAATAGGGCTTTTGCCACCAGAACATTGTGTACGCACGTGAACAATGACCTGTTATGAACATCTATGCATGAGGTTTTCTCTTAAGTTATGTTCTAAGGGATGTAAAGCATACTGCTTGTAGTTATATTGAATGCAGCCTCCACCGTCTGTGATTGACAACTAACCATGGAGATGAACACTTATTCCATTTAAGATGACAGAGTGAGGAATTGTTGATCTTTACCATTTCTCATTAAGAAAGGACATTGGAAAATACGTGTATACTTAGTACTATACTACATGTATTGTGGTATAAGTATTCTAAAAGCATCATATAAGCATGATAAGCTTATGACATTGAAAAGTACAGAGTCTATTGGCAAGAAAGATAAACTAACCATTGACTTTCCACCTTTTTCTAGAAGAACTAAATGTCAGTTTCAGAACGGCCCAAAAAAATAGCACACATCAAATCCTTCGGATAAGTTCAAGGGATTGACATGCATAGGCAGAAAAAGAAATGTAGACCGCACAATCTGGGCATTGGAAGTTTGTTTACTAGGACATTGTATCTTGGCTTAGCACTATACAACTCCATGCACTTTTTCGCAATCTAATGGATGATTCATAGAGGCAACTGACATGTGCATCATGCAGTGAGAGACTCGCTACCAAAATACGTAAAGACAAAAAGAGTATTTGGAATTTCCTCAGATAATTTTGGCAAAATATAAAGCATTCCCTAGTTGGGATAGTGTTTCTTTTTTGTCCCCCTTTAATTTTTGTAGAGTTTAGGCAGGATACTGTTGCTATCCTCCCTAGGCATTATATATGCTCCCTTAACTAGTATACATTTCCCTGAAAAGGCAAAAAGAAAAAGATAAATAACTTGCAAAATTTGCTAACCTTAGTGATATCAGCAAGCACTTCTTTCTCTTTACATGCGAACTCCTCTAATTGTCTTCCAACTACAGCTTCTATTTCATGTACAAGACATACATCATTCTGCCCAAGAAAATTATTTAATAAATTAAATAAATAAAAAAATAAATAAATCATGTTTCCTAGTTTTATGAAAGCATATCAACTCATTAAAGCTGCTTTTAACACAATAATGCATGACCGAACACATAGACAACTAAAAACATTGTTGAGGTAGGCATTAGACCCTAACAACAAAAGTTTTATTTTTTTTTCTTTTTTTGGGTAATTCAGCAGGGATTTGGGTTCCTACCCATTTTCATTAAGAAAATATACCCTAACAACAAAGATAAACTAATAGACTTTGTAATAGAAACAATTCAAGCCAGAAGTCAATTCTAAAAGGACCATGTAAATCGCATGTCAAATCACTCCAAAACAAGAACAAAAAAGTGATAGATGGAGCTTCAAGGGTGTTTGATTGTTGCCCACTAACATCAAAGTTCTTGCCACATGTCAAGGGTGCGTTGATGAGAAGGGACTGAGGAAAACCTGAATCCGATGAATATCCTATCCAATGATGATAGTAATACGTACGAAGCAATGTTTAAACATCTGAATCAGCCCCTAGACGCTAGAATGGCAT
Organism: Amborella trichopoda; assembly: GCF_000471905.2. Next base: position 1,076,880 of record NW_006499436.1, read on the forward strand.
AATCGATTCCAATTCACTAGGTCCAGATAGGACAATTCCCGATTCATGTACAGATACAAAAGCAAAAAGAAAAAAGACCAAGGGAATTGTGTGATTCCAGGGTTCTTCAAGGCGAAACAAACCATTCCCCCACCCCCCGAACCCCAACCCCCCTCCCCCAAAAAAAAAAAAAGAAACAAAAACACACAATATAAAAAGAAAAGCCCCTGTTCAAACCGGGGATTCTGACACGAACTAGTAATTTTTTAACACTGGTACTACCCATTTAGACTGTCTTCTACAGTCAGTGATATGACCACTCAATCTAGGTCATACTAAACATAAACGAATTTTATACTACAATAGCTAAAATGTATGATGTATTGAATCTCTACATTCTTTTTTGACAACTAATCAGTTGGATTGGGCCATCTGGTCCGGTCTTGATATCTATGTTCCAAGAAACAAGCTCCCCCTAAATAATCAAGCTTCCCAACCACTAAAATTTCGACTGATGCCACATTATGATGCATATGTCTGTTTGTCACTTGTTGACCTCTAGTTTGAGGCACGGCACTAAGAAACAGAAAAATAACCATGACATGTGTCATGCCAAGAATGAAGATGAAATACCGGAAATGCAATTAATTTTGCTTTGTCCCAAAGAACAAAATCACACTTTCTAACTCAGACTGCCTATTTAATGGACAAAGCTAAACACATGCCAAGGAAACCACTATCAAAATACTTTTTGAAAGTGAGAAACAACCCAAAATTCTTCAGAAATTGTGTCACATATTAATGGCTTCAATGCCCCAAAACATGTAACATTCAATGGCTTGAATATTGTATTTCAACATTTAGGGACTGTTTGATAGCAAAATTTTGTCAAATAGAGCTCTTTTTCAATTTGCAATTAACAAATTGGCAATTTGGTTAATTGTCATTCGCTCTATGGGTGTTTGATTGTTACGATTGGAGTTATAAATTGTTATTATGTGGTGTGATAGTGGTGGTGGTGGTGGAGTGGTGAGGGAGGAGGGGGGGGGGGGTGGAGATGGAGCCGTGGTGGAGGTGGTGGCAGGTAAGCGGTGAAGAGATGGTGGTGGGTAGGCAGTGGTGCTAGAGTGGTGGTGGTGGTGATACAGTGGTGGCGGCTAGGGAATGGCGTGGTGCCATAGTGGTGTAATGGCAATGGTGGAGGTGGAAGGTGAAAGTGGTGATGCCATTGTGGTGTAATGGCAATGGTGGTAGTGTAGTGGGTGGTGGAATAGTGGCAAGTAGGCAGTGGTGGTGTTGGTGGGGTAGTGGTGGTGGTGGTGGCAATGGTGATGGTGGTAATGGTGGGAGAGAGAGAAAGAGAGAGCCAGACTGAATTTGTTTGCAAACTTGGAGTAGTTTTGAAAAACGATCAAATTGGGAGCCTAATTGCAGCTGGGAATCAATTCAAATTACGAATCAAACATACACTGAGGTCAAATCCTTGCTGAGAAATTTTCAAATAGGCCCCAATTCCAATTTTAGCTAGGAAATAAAACAGTGCCATGACCAGTGGGTAGCCACTGCAAATGACACCACAATAGGCTTCACATGATATAAGTAAAACTGCACAAGTAGAATTGAGGGAACTGTGGGAGAGACCATCTGACCATGTTGAGCTCCTCTAATTTCATGGACCATTGGTCTTCTATCATTTTTTTTAAAATCTATAAATGACATTGTTTTCTTACTGATTTTCTATGCCCATTTATTCCACAAATTCCTGAAAATATTTTTCTACAGGCATATAATGCAGTTCAATTCTTTTTAAATAAAACATTTATTAAACTAAAGGTTCAATTTCCCAACATCCACACAACATGGATCCGCATTAACATGTAGATACAGTCACATCACACACACACACACACCCAACACCCACCCAACCACCCAAGTACAACTGGAGATACATTTATGTGTTGTCAATATATATCTCATAAAAATAAGTTTAGCTCATGACTTGGCATCAAGACTCTATGATAAGAAAACCACATGACTTGGCATCAAGACTCCATGTTAAGAAAACCATATAAAGTTGACAAACCTGAGTTACCAAACTCACAGCCTGTCCTCCCCTACCAGCTCTTGCTGTACGACCAACACGATGAACATAGTCACGTGGATACCTGCATCAGAATAACAACATCAAAAATAGCATGTTTGACAATGTTCCTAAGAACAACAATCAAGATAACTCCAAATATATATATATATATATATAACTCAACAACAAAAGGGACCTTGGAATGTCATAGTTGATGACAAGATCAACAGTTGGAATGTCCAGGCCACGACCAGCAACATCAGTTGCCAACAAGATAGGAGCTTGACCAGATTTAAATCGATTAAGTGCAGCAAGTCTTAGCGATTGGGATTTGTATGAATGCAATGCAACAGCTGTCATTTCGAGCTCTTCCAATAGCAAACTCACTAGATGACAAGTTCTGTTCCACACAAGAACAAAGCAATAGAGCAATTAATTACTTAACTCACATCAGGATTGTAGATTCCATATGGCGACAAACTCTGAACGCAATATCACATAGAAAAGCTACTCCAAAGTTCCTTTAAAACACGTGCAATAACAAGTAGTGTTTTCTACTGCATATTTATATAGGATATGCTTGATTTCTGACCAAATTGCATTCGACCCAATTACAACTAAAATGTGACCCGACAAGCATTTTTGTTTTTCAAACTGCAACTGGGAATCAATAGCAATTTGGGCTCCCAATTGCAATGTGTGACAACCACTTGGAGTAGTCTCTCTCTCTCCCTCACAACAGTTTACATAAGCATATTCACATTCTCATATCATCAACAAAATTCTATCACTATAAACTTCTGCAATTTAAAATTACTTAAATAAATATAAAGCAGAAAGTTTTTATGAGAACCAAGGGAATGACCATGTAGCGCACAGATTCCACTTCCATTCAGTCCTGCTAAACAAACCACTACCTTCCCTAAAAACATGACATACCCCACTAGCCTGACATTATCCATTCTTTAATAGTTCCAAAGTACTACGTCTCGCCCAGGTCAACTTACTACGTCCTACAGAGTCAAGAAACTTTCAGTGCGCAACGGTATGTTTACTTATTTAATAAAATTTACTCTTTTATGACATTCCTTCGCTTGGTATATGGTAATACTATAAAATTATATTAGACTAATTACTTTCCTTTTACTATAAAAGTAATTGGTTTTATTGGTTGAACCTCATCAAGCATAGTCTCTCTTCTTTCAGTTTGAGATCCTATGGTCTGTAAATAAAGATTTGTATAGTTTTGCTGCTCTACTATGTCTTTTGTTGTTTTTGAGAAGTGTCTCTTAGAAGTTTTGCTAACGTATTATTAGAGATAATTATACTTTTATTAGGAGGATGTATGGAAGATACTTCTTCATTTTTACTAATAGCCCAAAGCTTAGAGTTGGTTTGAATTGAATTAATGACTTCATTTAGTATCTTCTATGACACAATTAGAATAGCAGAGTTGAAACCAACAGTCATACCATTCGAAGATTGGTATATGGGTTTGTAATTTTTCTAAAAGTTCATAAAACAATTTTTGTATTTTCTCTCTATCTTCTTTCTTCTATGTCTGTTAAAAAAAGATGTCTTTTCTGTTTATTTTCTTTGAGAAAAATTCTTGTCTTATAGTTTTTTTATTTATTTCAAAAGAGGATACATTACAACTATATTCATCTTTATTATTGCTAGAAGAGGTGTAAATGGGATAACATTTTCCAATAGGCTGAAGGCTATTTTCTAGACCTATAGCGGATCCTCTAATAGTGATCATTTTATAACTTTTACTTCTTCTAAAAATTTTGGGGGAAATCTCTATATCTCCTTCTAATGATTCTAATTCAGAATCTTGTAAATTTTTTATTGGTTTCTTAATAACTTGAGTTTGGAGATTCCAAATTTCTGGTATCTTATTTCTTCCCACCTTTATTTTTTGGGATAATTCTCCTATTTTTCAAATCTGTTTCAAAGAAGGTTGTATACCCAACTAATTCAATAGTTCTATTTTGAGGATTTAAAGTGTTCAGTATCCTAAAATAAGTTCTATACATTATTGCAATATTTCTAGATCCTTCTTCATGTCGAACCCTTGAGTGCAAACAGTTAAAGTAAAAGCTTTTAACAAATGCTTGTCTTTTAAAGAGAGAGTAAAATTAGGATAACAGTTAAACCAAACAGGTCCATTATAAAGACTTGCTGATGTTAGTCCTAATAAAGAGTCTTTAAAATTTAAAATCTTTTGCTTTGTACACATGATAAAATAGAAGTCTTATTCCTATGAACTAATGCTAACTGGAAAAGTCCTACATGAATATATTATTTTTTAAAATATATCTTAGAATTTTATCATCTAGTATAAATATTGTTAATTAATTATTCAATAAAGATTCAGACCTTTCAATGGTTCTAACTGTTTTCTTAGCAAGAAAATTAAATGTTTCTATTTTATATATAGCTTCTGGTTTTATCAAAGTTAACTTCCAATTTGAACTAATCTCATTGTCTTCTATAGTTATTTATTCGAGATTAGTTATATTTTCCATGTCTGACGAAGACATGCTATCTCTTGGGATTCCGTAAATCCATTCTTTAATAGTTCCAAAGTACTACATCTCGCCTAAGCTCAACTTACTATGTCCTACAGAGTTAAGAAACTTTTAGTGCACAACGGAGCCAAGAAAACCCTTAGAATGCCTTAGTATGGCTTGATAGGGCATAAAAGCCCTCACTCACTGATTACTTTTTGACTTATAGGTTGGCCTTAGCAAGCTTACAAGTTGGCCTCGTCTGAAACCATTAATCTATGAATAAAATTTACAAATTCCTAAGAGATAACATCACTTTGATAGACATGGAAAATATCACTAAGCTCGAAGAAATAACTATAGAAGACAATGAAATTACTTCAAATTGGAAGCTACCTTTGATAAAACCGGAAGCTATGTATAAAATAGGAACATTTAATTTTATTGGTAAGAAAACACTTGAAACCATTGAAAGGTTTGAACTTTTATCAAATAATCAGTTAATAATATCTATACTAGATGATAAAATTCTGAAATATATTAAAGAAAAATATAATTATATTCATATATGAATTTTACTAGATAACCCCAATTAATTGGGAAAAGGCTAAAATGATGATGATGAATGATATGACTTTTCCAAGTAGCATTAATTCCTTTTACCAGAATAGGGATAAATATTTCTATTTAAACTTATGTACACGACAAAATATTTTTAAATTTTAAAGATTCTTTATTAGGACTAACAGCAGCCAGTCTTTATAATAGACCTGCTTGGTTTTACTGTTACCCTAATTTAATCTCTGTGAAAGGCAAGCATTAAAAACCTTTACTTTAACTGTTTGCACTCAAGGGTCCAACATGATAGAAGGATCTAAAAATATTGTTAGTAACTTATAGAACTTATTTTAGGGTACTGAACACTTTAAACCCTCAAAATAGAACTATCAAATCAGTTGGGTATACAACTTTGTTTGAAACAGGTTTGAAAAATAGGAGAATCATCCCTAAAAAATTAAGGTGGGAAGAAATAAGATTACCAGAACATTGGAATGTCCAAAAAATTTACAAGATTTTGAATTAGAATTAGTGGTAGAATCATTAAAAGAAGAAGATATAGAGATTTCCTTCAAAAGAGATTCTAATATAAAGTAATTTTAGAAGAACATAGAAGAAGTAAACGTTTTAAAATGACCACTAGTAGAGGATCCACTATTGGTCTAGAAAATAGCCTTCAGCCTACTGGAACATGTTCTCCCATTTACACCTCTTCTCACAATAAGAAAGATGAATATGACTGTAATGTTATATCCTCTTTTGAAATAATAAAGAAGCTATAGGACAAGAATTTTTTCTCAAAAGAAAATAAACAAAATAGACAAATCTTTTTTAGGATACATAGAAGTGAAGAAGAAAGAGAGAATAAAAAAATTGTTTTATGAACTTTTAGAAAAATTACAAACTCATATACCATCGAAGAATGGTATGACTATTGGTTTCAACACTATTATTCTAATTGGGTCATAAAGATACTAATGAAACTATTAATTCCATTCAAACCAACTCTAAGCTTTGTGCTACAAGGAAAAATGAAGAAGTATCTTCAATACAACCTCCTAATAAAAGTATGATTGTCTCTAATAATATGTTAGCAATAGCTCTAAGAGATACTTCTGGAATATTAACAACAAAAGAAAGCACAAAGAAAAATGAAGAAGTATCTTCACTACATCCTCCTAATAAAAGTATGATTATCTCTAATAATATGTTAGCAATAGCTCTAAGAGATGTTTCTGGAATATTAACAACAAAAGACACAGTAAAGCAACAAAACTACACAAATCTTTATTTATAGACCATAGGATCTCAAACTGAAAGAATAGAAACTATTCTAGAAGATATTAAAGATGAGGTTCAACCAATAAAACATATTATTTTTACAGGAAAAGGAGAAGTATTATTCCAACAAACTTCTCCACAAGTTATAATTCCCAAACCAATAAGGCAACCTTTACCTTTTGGGATAAAACCTTTAGTTACTTCAATGCCTCATTTTCCAGAGGTAACAAATTTAGTAAATGAACCTTTAAAAAGTTCTACATATCAACTTGATTCTTTAACCAACCAATATCAAAGTCATCTCTTAGATACCAAATAAATGTTTTATTTGAGCCAATAGCAGTGAAGAAGACTCAGAGGATTCTTTTCTATTCTACAGAAGAAACTAATACTAAATCTGATGAAATAACACCAGAATATTTTAAGAATGCCACTTAGACAGAAAGACACATAACAATATGAATGTTACAAGAAATGTTAAGACAAAGTTATTATGCACATCCATCACCAGTAGATATTCAATTTAAAGAAGTCCCAAATGTTGTCACTCAAATATTTTCAGGTGACTCTATCAATGAATGGAATACTATTTGACTTAGCATCAAATTTTAAATACTATCCAAAATATGACCATGTATGCTACAACTCATTTATTAGGAAATAACTCAGATCACACAGTAGTCAATTTAATAGTTGCAGGTTTTTTAGGGCATTTGGAAGGATGGTGGAATAATTATTTAAATGTAAGTCAAAAACAAATGATCCTTACTCATCATAAAACATATAAAAATAATCAAATTATTAAAAAATGGGTCAAGACAAACAGAACAAGACGCATTCTCTATTTTTCTTGTTACAATAACTCATCATTTGTAGGAAAAATAAAAGCTTACATAACCTTAGGTGTCCTACTTTATCCCATTTCTGCTGGTATGAGGATGTCTTCCTTACCAGATTATTAACCCTTTACGATGCTGACAACATCCACTAGAAAGAAAAGTTCCTTTCAGGACTACCAAAATGTTTTGCAGATAAAGTACGATCATACATAAATGAAGAGGGGGGGAGGAAGTAATACAATTTCTCTTCTTACTTACGCAGAGATCGTACAAAGAATTAATAAAAGACAAAGTTTATATAAGGTTACAACCTTAAAATGTAGAATTAAAGATGCACCTCAAAAACCCATTATAAAGGTTGTTTTAATGTTGAAAAATCCTCTAATTGATCATCTCGACATTGAAATGTATGAATATGAAAAAAAAAAAAATGAGTCCCAAAAATAGTGCATCTTGCAGCACATTATCCAGATCGCCCATTTTGAAGATTTTCATGCCTATAGATCTACTTGATTTTGTTCATTTTTGGAGTTTAAAATTTTATAGTTAGATATGAAAATAGATTTTGAAATAATCCTAAGAATTTTTTACACCAAAATTACATGTTATGATAAAATTTGGACGGGGGTAAGGTTGCAACCTTATAGAAACCACACCCATTAATAAAATAGGCTTAATGCTATGTAATGATTTAAAATTAAAAGCAAAACTTAAGTGAGAAAATCTAATCTACAAAAAAGAATTAGGAAATTGTTGTTACTAATTTGGAATAGATCTTTATCATCCTACCAGAAAACCTAGAAAATACTATAAAAGCACTAAGAATTATAACAAAAAACCTACAAACAGTGTTTCAAAAAGAGCTAGGCGGAACCTAGGCGGTCAGGGGGGTCCAGGCTGCCCAGCGCCCAGAGCCCAGTAGAGAAATATTTGTTTTTTGGATTTTCTCTCTCTAAAATAGCCTCTAATGGGTTTTAAGTTTCAAATGAACCTAAAACCTACAATTTTGCCCCTTTAGTATTAAAAAAAGACTAAAAAAAAGACCCAAAAATACCCTCAAGGAGCCGCATTTCTGCCCCTGGATGAGGCGCAAGCCCTTGGCGGCCGCGTAGGCAGGCGCCCAGGGATATCCACGTAGGCGGCCGCCCAGGCACTGGGCGGTCCGCTTTTTGAAACAGTGCCTACAAAAAAGAAAATGAGAAAGAAGAAATCTAAACGAAAAGAAGTCCCGACTTGTTGTAAGTGTGGAAATGACATTATGCTAATAAATACTTTTATAAAAAACTTACCAATAATTTAGAAGAATTAACTAGAGAAGAGCAAGAAGAAGTATGATATTCTTCTTCTGAATTAGAAGAAACAGACTCAAAGAATTCAAAAAAGAAATGTTATTATTCGTTAAATGTGTTAACTACAGAACAAGAGACCTTTTTGGAATTAGTTTCTAATACCTTAAGTTTAGAATTAAAAAATAAACCATTAAAAAAACATTTTGAGACTCAAAATAAGTAAATAAAAGGAAAAAAAATTGACATAATACCACAAGTTTAGGACTGCAATAAAATTTTATTGAAGCAAAAGCTAGAAAACCATTAAAAGAAGAAATTACAATAGCTTACCTAAGAGGGGAAATTAATGAAACCAAAGAAGAAATTAAAAATCTTGTAGAAAGACTAAAAGGGGAAGACAGTGAAGACTCAAATTTTCTTAATAATCCTCAATTTAAAGTACAATAATTGTTTGTAGAAATAACCATAAGAATTAAAGATTTTACTTTAACTTAAATAGATTCAGGTGTTGACTCCACTTGTATAAAAGAAGAGTTAGTTCCATATCAATATTTTGAGAAAAGTGATCAGAAACTTTAAACTGCAAATCTTAACAAGCTAAAAATTAAATATAAAGTCTCTAGCACTCATGTTTGTAAAAATGGCTTATATCTAGCTACAAACTTCTTACTAGTAAAAGACTTAAGACAAAACGTAATTTTAGGAACACCCTCTTTAACTATAATTTTTTATTTTGTACATGCTCCAATGTAGCATAAAGTAGTAACTATACCTAAAACGTCAGCAGAATCCCCTTTAAAGATATTTTCTTTAAAAGCAAGGGCCAATTGTCTCAAAAGAAAATGTATTATTATCTTAAAATCATCAGAAGCCCAAGGAAAAAAAGGCAATTGTCTTATAAGATGCCTTCTTATCTTTAAAGAAAAGGAAGAAAGCCAGTTGTCTCCAACTTCACTGAGGACTTATCTATAAGGAAGGCGATCCCCTTCTTTCTGGCAATCGAGTTCTACTTCTCCAACTCTCTCTCTCTCAAGCTCTCACTCTCTCTTATTCTCTGATATCTCTTTGTATAAATTTGCATGTACCAAGATTGCTTTATTTAATAGAATGAAAACAAGAAATACATACCAAAGCTTCACAAGTTTAGCGTTTGGGCTTTCATATACAAGTTACACCTTATACACCAGTTATGCTTTACAATCTTCTTTCAAATAAAAGCACAATTGGTACTTACAAATTTATACAAAGAGATCCTAGAGAATGAGAGAGAGAGAGAGAGTGAGAGCTTGAGAGAGAGAGAGAGTTGGACAAGTAGAACTTAATGGCCAGAAAGAAGGGGATCTCCTTCCTTATATAGATATGTCCTCAGTGAGGTTGGAAACAACTGGCTTTCCTCTTTTTCTTTAAAGATAAGAAGGCATCTTCTAAGATAGTTGGCTTCTTTTCCCTGGGCTTCCGGAGATTTCACGATGATACATTTTTTTCTGAGACAACTGGCCCTTGCTTTTAAAGAAAATATCCTTTAAGGGGATTTTGTTGACGTTTTAAGTATAGTAACTACTTTATGCTTCAATGGAGTATATACAGTAGTTGATAATTACATCCTACAAAGTCAAGAAAATTAAATGTTCCTATTCAATAAAGTTTCAAACCTTTTCTTAGAGTCCTATCAACTGCTAAGAAACTTAAATGTTCCTATTCAATAAAGTTTCAAACCTTTTCTTAGAGTCCTATCAACTGCTAAGAAACTTAAATGTTCCTATTCAATAAAGTTTCAAACCGTTTCTTAGAGTCCTATCAACTATTGTACTATCAACTACTATATATACTCCATTGTAGCATAAAGTAGTTACTATAACTAAAACGTCAGCAGAATCTCCTTTAAAGATATTTTCTTTAAAGCAAGGCCAGCTGACAAAAAAAGTATCCTTATCTTGAAATCTCTGGAAGCCAAGGAAAAGAAGCCAGTTATCTAAGAAAATGCTTTCTTATCTTTAAAGAAAATGAAGAAAACCAGTTGTTTCTAACCTCACTGAGGACTTATCTATATAAAGAAGGCGATCCCTTATTTCTGGCAATCGAGTTCTACTTCTCCAACTCTCTCTCTCTCTCTCTCTCTCTCTCACACACACACACACACACATAATAGTTTTACATAAGTATACTCACATTGTCATATCATCAACAAAATTCTTTCACAATAAACTTTTGCAATTTAATATTACTTGAATAAATATAAAGCAGAAAACTTTTATGAAAACCAAGGGAATGATCATGGAGGGCACATATTCCACTTCCCTAAATCCTGTTATCCAAACCACTAGCTTCCCTAAAAACATGACATACCCCACTAGCCTGACATTATCCATCGAGTCCTATATAAAACATATCACCGCTGCTTAAATCCTTCATTTCTTGAAAAATACCTTTCGTTTTAATTATGGTACTTCACATTCCTCTTTGTTCATCATACAACATCCACAGAGACACCTTAAATAGTTCAAGAATCACGCTAAATTGAATCTATCGATCAAATTCATAATCTACTAAATAATGTTTGTCCCTCTGCCCATAAAGAATCTACAACCTCTATCATCTGCATGTTGGCACTTCATGATCTCAATGCTATCCAACCAGCTTGGCATGAAAATTGACAATAGTCCGTATCCTAATCTCCTGTTCTCAGCCCGTATCCTAATCTCCTGTTCTCATGGTCAGTCAAGAAAAAGTAAATAAAAAACTTTGTGGCGAGGTTTGTGCGTTATTTGGGCACTTCATGATCTCAATGCTATCCAACCAGCTTGGCATGAAAATTGACAATAGTCCGTATCCTAATCTCTTGTTCTCATGGTCAGTCAAGAAAAGGTAAATAAAAAACTTTGTGGTGAGGTTTGTGCGTTATTTGGGGTGTGCATGATAATGGTCTTCTTTGTTCGTGGCCTATGGAATGGGATAGGCGTAAGGCTCTTTATCTAAATTTTCCACAATGGGAAGTGTCCAACATCCCAATCCATCACATTGCGTTCTGAATGCCAAGAACTTTACTCATTATTCCCATCCCAAACCTATCTATCCTCTATCAACATGAATTTCATTCAACACATTCTTGATAGAACAGGTCCATAAGTTCAACCTCTTCTCCAGTAGGTCTTGCATGATGGGAGGCATCTTTCTCTCTCTCAACACATTCATCATGATTGAACAGGTGCATAAGTTAAAGCTCTTCTCCAGCATGTCTTGCCTGATGAGAGGCATCTCTCTCTCTCTCACACCCACCCCCCTTCCCCCTCCCCCCAAAAAAAGAAAACACCCCCATTAAATCTTCATTTTACGAAACAGATATGATCAAAGAAAATTCTCTTCTAAGGAACTCATTCCCCACCACTAATTTCCCCATTCATCAACCTGCCTGTGATTGGTTTTCTGCCACCTACAACACTCCCGAACACAGGTCTGACACCTCTTTTTCAAGCTGAACATTGCTCTCCTCATGACTTTTCCATCCTAAATGTGCATTTCACAATCTCCACCTTCCTACTGACCAGCCACACCTTTCTCTTTACTAAACATCCCCCCACCTAAACAATGGATACTTTACCTTTAGACTCCTCCAATGCATTGCAATCAATCAAACTTCTTATTAATTGTGGCAATCATCTCGTATAAGGGTGTAAAATAAGTGAGGTTTCACAAAGTAATTTTAAAAAGAATAATTCTGCCACTAAACAAAAGTCCCTTACCTCTCCATCCCACTATCATCTTAACCATTCCGAAAAGGCCTTCCTAATGGTGCCTCAAATTACACACATTGATAGGAAGCTTGTATGAATTGAAGTATATCTCCATCCCCTACAACAGACATGGCAATAAGTTTAAGATATTCTTCTCAACTTCGAAAACAGCCAATTTTGTCCTTATAAATCTATTTATGCATTGGAACTCTTTGAAAACTGTGCAATACAAAATTAAGAGCTAAAATGTTTTTTGGGTGAATACGAGCTAGAACCTGATAAATACTTGTGCTATTATAAACAAGAAAATAATCAGAATAATGTAGGTAAATCAACTTTTCCCCATTGGAAACAAAGCCATGAATAAACTAACATCTCAAACTCCATAAGGAGCTAGAGAAGAAATTGCACCACAATAATAAACAGAACTGGAGAAAAAGGGCGCTTCTCCTCAAATCCTAGAAATGTGGAGTACCCACATGGGGAATTGCTCATCGTGTTGAAGAAGCTAGACATAGCAATGTATGTCCAAAGCCAGATGGCACATCTAGAACGAAACCCCGAGGACCTTAGCAGGTGACAGATTTAGTCCCACTCCACAGTCGCATGCCTTTCCCAAATGGACCTTATCAAGACAAATAGGATACTATGTAGGAAGGATGGCTTCTAGAAAACTTCTTCGTCTTTTAATAATAACGATGATGTTGGAGAAGAGTGGAGTACCCTCATGGGGTATTGCATATCGTGTTCAAGATGCCAGTCACAGCAATGTACGTCCAAAAGCCAGAAAGCAAATCTGAACGAAATCCCAAGCATCTCAGCATGTGACATATTTACTCCCACTCCACGGACAAATAACTTTACGATGTTAACCTTATCAAACGAAAGGAGGATGTTATGTAGAATGGACAGCTTCTAGATAACTTGTTTGCGTTCATAATACTTATGATGTTGTAGAACTGATGATGTTGAAGAGCCCATCCTCATCAATACACAAACAAATGAAACAGCTAAAAGAAAACCATTCTACAAAGCATTAGAAATATGTAATTCCTCAAAGGTTCAACTTCATCCATTATCCTAGCCATGAGGTAAAATCTTAACTTGAAATTTAAAACAAACTAATTTGCAAACCCAAAATAACCACTTGCATGAAGTACCATATGTACCTGCAAGAGGAAACAAAAATAATGGCAGAGCGGATACCATTATCCTCCATTGTTGACAAAATATGTGTGAGATAAACATCCTTCACATTCACTGGAATGAAGACATATTGCTGCTTCAAAGATTCAACTGTCTTCAATCCTTCGTAAGCTTGATAAAAATAGGCCCTGTCTGCAGAAAGCTCATGTAAAACTCGCAGCTCATTTGTCATGGTTGCAGAAAAGAGAAGAGTTTGTCGTTCTTTTGGTAAGCTTTGAAATATTACTTTAAGTTCTTCCTCAAAACCAACATCCAAAACCCTGTCTGCCTCATCCAAAACTAGAAACTGAAATTTAAAATCAGCATCAGAATTTTCAGGAAATTTCTGAAAAGGAAGAATGTATTCAACATATTTATAAATAATTCAAAAACACCATACAGCCATGTACCGATCAGATTATCACGTCAACTAGAGACTGATAAATAGTCAATAATAGGAGAAGTCAAAAAATGGAAGTTTTGCAATGAATAGAAAAGAACACTATCACTCATCAGAACATTAGAGTGCAATATGCCAAACAATACTAAATAAAAAAGACCAATATTTATATGAACTCCTAAAAATCAGGAAAATTACTACATCAAAGACACCCCAATAATAATTCTAAATAAATGAAAAGTGCAAACCAGTGTTTGATATGAAGTGTACTGATGGGGATACAACAAAGACATTATATCTTAATTAAAATTCTAGAGGCAAGCAAAATTGCAACTCTCATAATCTGCCCAATAAGTCTTCCCATATTTTTAGCCTGGTAAGGCATGTCTAATTAGGGCAAGGCCGCCTAATTCCGAAACACTGAAAGAAAGCTCTAACAGAAGTGAAGAAGCCTGTTTTTATTATTACTTTTAGCAACTGATAAGAGAGCCCTTGCAGCTTACCTCATCAAGCACAAATGAAAGATTACTGAACCCCCTTATGCCCCTAATCAGGCCAAACTCTACGATAGAAGCTCAATTACAAGCTTTTTGCATTAAAATTGCAACTCTCATAATCTGCCCGATTAGTCTTCCCATATTTTTAGCCTGGTAAGGCATGTGTAATTAGGGCAAGGCGCCTAATTCCAAAACACTGAAAGAGAGCTCTTACAGAAGTGAAGAAGCCTCTTTTTTATTATTCCTTTTAGCAACTGATGAGAGAGCCTTGTAGCTTACCTCATCAAACACAATGAAGGTTTCCTAAACCCCCTTATGCCCCTAATCAGGCCAAACTCTAAGATAGAAGCTCAATCACAAGCTTTTTGCACTTAGAAATCCATATCCATGTTATCTATCAAGGAAAAGAAAATAAAAAACAAACCCAAGCCCATATCTTGAGCTGAAATTTTTGTATACTAATGTATGACGCTCAACTCATCCTCCCCGACCAACAATCATCCTCAACATTTTAAAATGCCAAAGACAGGCAATATAAAAAGAATCCGTGTTCCTCCAACCAGCCACCCTAAACTCGAGGAATTGTCCTCCTTATGTCAGTCGATGAAATACATCAACCTTTAAATTCCCCAAAATTTACTTTTTCTTGATCTCTCTTTTGTCTTTCGATCAAATAGTTCCCACATTCTTCACATGGCCTCTCTTCTTCTGAGGTAGTGATGCGCAAGCGAAACAAACATTAAATTCGTCAATAAGGTACAATGTTTTAAAATGCAGGATATGGTCCTGATGTGGTGGGGGGCAATGCGGTGATACAGCTCAATGCAGTCCAGACACGGGTGCATCACTCCGATGAGGTTAATAAATATAAAAAAATTAAAAAAAATAGGTTAATATTTGGATAAAAATATGGAGGTGATTTATGTGATAGTAGGTATTTAATTTATTGATTAACTCTAATATTATCAGTTGTTGGAGACCCTGAATCCTCTGATAGCAGACATTAGAAATAGAAACTAGAAACTAACTTTATAGAAGACATTAGGGGCATGTTTGGTTCGTATGAAAATGGTTTCTTAGATATTATTTTATTAGAAAATAACGAATTTATCACGTTTGGTTCGTTACAAGAGTAAGAAATCTTTTTACCTATGAAATTAAATCAGGGGCGGCAGGGATGTAAGTAAGGCTGCCATCGGGCCGGGCAGGCCCGAGGATTGGCATAGCACGAAAATACTTTGGCCTGCCCCGGTAAGGCCCGACCCGAAAAGTGTACCAAAAATCCCACCCCGGCCCCGAATGTGTACTATCAAAGCCCGGCCCAGCCCAACCCCACTAGAAAAGAATACATTGGGCCTGGGCCTAGGCCCGCCCCAGCCCATTAAGAAGTCCTCCCTTTTATTTATTTTGTTTTATTTCACTCTTCACACTTTTTTTATTTGTAGTAAGCCAAAAATATTTTTTAGAAAATTTAAAAAAATATTGGATTTCTAGAGAGAAAGAGATATTGGGTTTTTAGAAAAAGAGATTGGGATTTTAGAGAGAGAAAGAGATATTGGTTTCTAGAGAGAGATAATGAGTTTTTAGAAAGAGGAGAGATTGGGATTTTAGAGAGAAAGAGAGATTGGGTTTTTAGAGAGAGAAAGAGATTGATTTCTAGAGAGAAAAATAACTTGGATTTCTAAAGAGAGAAAGAGAGCTTCAATTTCTAGAGAGAGAAATAGAGATTGGGTTTCTAGAGAAAGAGGAATTTTAGATAGATAATGGGATTTAAGATAGAGAAAGAGAGATTGAGTTTCTAGAGAGAGGGTGGGTTTTAAGCGAAAGAGATATTGGATTTCTAGAGCGAGAGGATGGGTTTTTAGAGAGAGAGATTGGGTTTCTAGAGATATAATAGCTTTTAGAGAGAGATAGAAAGAGAAAGAGATATTGGGTTTGTAGAGAGAGCATAAGATAATGGGTTTTAGAAAGAGAAAGAGTGGGTTTCTAGAGAGAACGGGTTTTAGAGAGAGAACGATAGGTTGGGTTTAGAGAGAGATGGGTTTTTAGAGAGAGATTGGGTTTCCAGAGAGAGAAAGTGTTTTTCGCGAGAGAAATAGAGATTGGGCTTCTAGAGTGACATAATGGGTTTTTAGAGAGAGAGAAAGACATATTGGGTTTCTAGAGTGAGAATGGGTCTTTAAAGAGAGATTGATTTTCTAGAGAAAAAATAGGTTTTTAGAGAAAAAGAGAAATGTATTTTTAGAGAGAATAAGTTTTTAAAGAGAGAATGGGTTTTTAGAAAGAGAAAGAGAGATTGGGTTTTAGAGAAAAACAGTTTTTAAAGAGAGAATGAGTTTTTTGAGAGGGAAAGAGAATGGAATTTTAGAGGGAGAAAGAGAGATTGGATTTCTAGAGAGATAATGGGTTTTTGGAGAGAGATTGGTGTTCCAACAAGAATGGATTTTTAGATAGAAAGATTGGGTTTTTAGAAAGAGAATGGGTTTTTAGAAAGAGAATGGGTTTTTAGAGAGAGAATGGGTTTTTAGAAAGAGATGAGAGATTGGATTTCGAGAGAGAATGGGTTTTTAGAGAGAGAAAGATAATGGATTTTTAGAAAGGGCAAGAAAGATTGTGTTTCTTGAAAGACAGTAGGCATTTAGATAGAGAAACAGATATTGGGTTTCTAGAGAGAGAGGATGGATGGATTTTAGAGAAAACGACTGGATTTTTAGAGAGAGAAAGAGAGCTTGGATTTCTAGAGAGAGAGAGAATAGCTTACATTCTAGATTCCTAGATTCCCAAATAGTTTACCAAACAAAAGAAAACAATTTCATAGGAAATCTAGATAGTATTACCAAACATGAGAAAAAAAACATGTGAAATCTAAATCTAAGAAATCTATTTCCTAAGAAATTAATTTCCTACAAGAAAACTATTTCACGCAAACCAAACGTGCCCTAGAACTTAGAAGACATCATATTATCATCATTCATAAACATCAAAAGAGACATCATATTAAAACTTAGAAGACATCTTCTAGGCCCTTGAAACCCTTGATATGTTGACGAATCTATGCTCAAACTTCTTCAAAACAACACCCAAGCTAATCCCAATCGACAACCCAATGAACATCTAGAGCAAATAGACAATTTTTTTCAAAAGAGAAATTTTCCCCACATTTGTTTTTCCTCTTCATTTGATCCACAAACAGCCACATTTGTGGCTGTTTTTTGTGTTTGGGGGTTTAATACGCCCAAAACCCTTCCCAGGGGGGAATTGACAAAAATACCCATGCTCATGGGCACTATTTCCGCCCATGAGCCACGCGATGCGGCTGCATATGCAGTGGGATGTAGTGAATATGCTGGCGCATCCCACCAAAGCACACATTCGCCTCTATGCGGCCCAGTGTTCTAAAAGGCGGACCACCCAGTGCCTAGGCGGTCCAAAGGGCCAGGGCGCCTACCCCTGGGAGGCTGCTTAGACGTTAGAGGAAACCGCCTGGTCAGGCGCCTAAGGTGGGGTTTTTTTAAATAAAAAAGGGGGATAAGGGAGAGTTTAGGGTTCATTTACAACCTAAACCCCATTAGAGCCTATTTTAGAGAGAGAGCAACCTCAAAAAACTAGTTTTTTGACATTACCCTAGGATCAAAGGCTTTCTCAAAGTTTCGAGTATGAACTACGAGTGTGGATCATGGATAATTTCTTTCATTTTTGTTTTCCTCCTCTTGATTGTGTATTGTGGTTTGGTAACTTTGGTTTGTAAATTTTAAGTTTTAACCATGTGTGGAGTGTGGATTATGGATAATTGGATATGAACTTATGAAGTATGGAGGAGTCTATGGGCTATGTGGACTTGTGGACGATAGACCATTTGATGAGCCTTATATCCCTAATTCTTATGTGTTATTTCTGGTTTTCATTCATTTCTTTGTAAAGAATTGACGTGCTATCTTGAATTATGGACTAAAATACGCCTCAATATGTATTTTTAAATTTTTTACACAAAGCCCAACCCTCAAAACTAACTTTTCTTTCTACTAGGCTACCTAGGTTCTAGGCGTCCGCCTAGGCACTGGGCAGTCTCCCCCCCCCCCCCAGCCACCCAGGCGCCACCCAACATTTTTTGAAACAGTGTCGCGGCCACATTTTAAAACAATGATAAGGTATTGTCCTAAAGTGCAATTGTATAAATGCGCTAACCTAGCCCATGACCATCAGAACCCATATCTGTATAATCATTGTCTCGTCATAGTCGATCAAACACATCAACCTTTGAAGTTTCCAAGTTCTTCTTTTTTTCTTTCTTTCTTTTGTCCTTTGATGAATAGTCCCACATTCTTCACTTGGTCTCTCTTCTTCTAAGACACTGCTGTAATCTAACATATGACCACCAAAAGTCTACTTCTTCAGTGTAGATACAATCCACGAAAACAAAAAAGAAGAAACAAACACAAAAGAAAAAAACAACCAACCACAATGCAAAAATATACATGGTTTGGCAACGTGCCTACGTCCACGGGAGATGAGAGCTTCTTTACTGACAATGGAGAATAGGGTTACAATAGCTCTCTTTTCATCACGTCTCTCTGTTCTCTCTGATTACAAAGTAATCAACGTTTTTCCCTTAACCCTAAAAGAACACCCATCGCGACAATATATAGAGTCCGGTACAAATTACCAAAATACCCATGTATAAATACCCATGCATGGATATATATCGAGTCTCAAATAGATGGTACAAATTACCGAAATATCCTTGTACGGATATTCGAATTTCGAGCTTTCGGCCCTCCGGGCTTTTAACCGCCCTACGGAGTTGTCCTTTTGACTCTACCTTGACAGAACTATTTCTTCATAATACAAGACATCAATCCTCAACATTCAGAACTTTCTCTTCAGAGATTTTAATCACCTAATTACAACTATGATGAAAACACCACCTATTTGCAATGAAAATAAGGCTTGCTCATAAGAAGCCAGAACACTAAAAACAGGCCTCCTTGAGCACCCAACAACACATAGAGGGGAAAAAAATAAATCCAAAGGCCAACTCATGTGGTTGATATAACTCAATTCCCAACAATAAAACAAACCAACTAACCTGATCCCTCTGTATGAGAAAAGAAAAAAATGAGAAACGACCATACACATATCATTTGCTTGACCCTTTTGTCACATAGTAGCATCCACAACATAAGAAAAGGAAAAGGAAAAAAAAAAGAGAAAATAATACACTCCTAAGGTGAAGCTCATAAAATTAATTCAATATTTTTAAAACAATATACAAACATCAAACAAATGGGATGAGTAAAAGGCAGATAATTCAATTCCCACATAATCCATCTCCCAATCAGCCAATCTTTGCATGGTACAATGAAACACAAAAAATAAAAATTATAGACTACCAATTCTGAATATTGCAAATCTATTAAAAACATTTCAATATTTTTTCATGTTTTTTTGATAGCTCAATCAAGTAGACATAGTAGCAGGCACGTAACTGTAGATCCCCAATTACCAACCTCAACAGCAGTCTAATTCCCAAAAACTCAATGAAAACAAATAAAGCACAAAAAAAAAGGATAACAATAAAAAGAAAATAAATGAGAGAAAAATAAAAGTACACTCACCCTGGTCTTGGAGAAAACTGCAGGCAACTCAGGATTTGCAGTAAGCAACACCTTAATTCGCCCTGGAGTAGCAACCACAACATGAGGCCTCTGCATCAAAGCCTTTGCCTGTGTGATCATGTCCATACCTCCCACCACAACAGTACAACGAAGATGCAAAGAAGAACCCAATGCCCTAAACTGCTCAGCCAACTGATAAGCCAGCTCTCTGGTTGGTGTAATCACTAGAGAGAAGACCCCATACGGGTTCTCCGAGAGTTTTTGAAGAATGGGGAGAGCAAAAGCAGCAGTTTTTCCGCTACCAGTCTCAGCTAAACCTAGTACATCTTTCCCTTTGAGGATTTGGGGCACGCAGTGTTGCTGAACAGGTGTGGCTTTCTTCATGCCGAGCTCTTTGCAGGTCTGTGTGGCCCACTCCGAGAGGCCGAGCTCCTCGAAGGTTTCCAGATCATTGGAAGAGAAAGGTTTACGATTTTTTCCTTCTTCTTCAGGTATTAGGGTTTTGGTGGGGCTGCTAATGAAGGCGGGTCTCTTTTTGAGGTATTTGCTGGAGAAGAGAGAAAAGGGTCTTGTTTCTTCTAGGGGGTCAGTAGCGTCCATTGTTAGGTAACTGGAAGAAAGACATGAAAGGTTATCTTGAGCGAATAGCTTATCTCAAATTACATGGCTGTGAACGTGCAACAACGGTGAGAAGAGAGAAGAGAGTCCTTTCTCGAACATTTTTATTTCCTCACCCTTGTTCAGCATTAAGCCCTTACTTAGGCCTCACAAAGGTGAGGCTTCTTGTTTCTAATCGGGAAATTTTCATTTATGGGTAGTCTGGGTTCTGCATACGCAAATTCTGGATATGCATCAAAACCTGGTTATGCAAATTCTAGTATACGAAAAATCTGATTTTGAAAACGATGTTGTTTGGTTGACGATTGGAAGAGCCCAGTATTTGAAAAATGCCCTATGCCTTGTTTGGCTCCACTAAGTTGAAATCCAGGTTTTGGTTGTTTGCTATTAAACCAGCTTAGCCATTCATTTCATAAGTTAATCATTCTATAGTAATATATGGCCAATTAAGAATATTTTTGGGAAGAAATAATCCACTATACGACAAAGAAATTAGATGGTTACGTTCTCTAATCATTTTAAGGTTGAATTATGATATCAAAACTGTTGCAGCCAGCACTACAGCAGAGAGCATCTTTTTATTTGAATAAAGATCTAAGAGAATTCCTCTGTGGAATCCAATCAAACCGATACTCTTTTATAATGGTAAAGCCAACATTACTACAAAGTTATTCATCTCTATAGTCCAATCAAACCAATCCTGTATAATAATGTGTAAGACCAATAATAAGGGATTCAACAAATACGCCGTTCCATTCAATCAAAAATCAAGAAGGCAAACTTTTCTACTTCTAATCGTCCCGGAAAGAATAAAATGCACCCATATCCTTACAAAGCCAAGAAACTAATAAGTCATAAAGCATCCTACAATCCATTAAGACAAATTCTGATATTCCCACTAAAACGAAAATTATCTTACGCACTTTAAAAGTTGTCTCAAGCATTCCATATTCATTGACCAAGAACAACCAAAGGAAACAGCACACAAAAAAAAAAAAAAGTTTTCCCAAGCATTCTGTAGAGAGGCCTTACAAAATTATAAGGAGTGGCATCCATTTTTTTTTTTAGAGTGTTCACCGAGAAGTGGAATCTATGTAGTTCTACGAAGAAAAGGGGAAACAAAAGAAAAACCGAAGATGCTCATTTATAGAAAGATTGCCAAGATTTACAGGAGATGAATATTCAACAGAAATGCCGTAATACACACCAGCCAACAAAGGTAAAAGCACAAAAATAAATCAATTTTTACTCACCCATTCAATTTAGTGACAACCCCAAAAACACACCATCAACAACATCAAAACCCAAACACTGAGATATTTTTCATTCCATCTACACAAAAAAGAGAAAACGGAACAAAAAATCAGTAAATATTTCTCATACCTAGCGATGCAAGAGTAATCGAGAGAGAGGGTGAAAGAAGCCTTCCGGCACTGCAAAAAGTTGGGCCAACAATTGAGCCCAAAATAATGCGGTGAAGGTGGAGGACCGATTGAAAGTTGTCTCAGCTTCGATCAGTTGTGATAGCAAGGCGGAAGGGATAGAGGAAGCTCGGTAACATCTGTACCAATGGCGGTCCAAACGGTGAGAGAGAGAGAGGGGGAGAGCATGGCATAAAAAGAAAATGGGAACGGAGCAAATTTCGAGTAAAACTGAGCTTACAGAAAACGAGTATTCGTGTATTCCAACTTTTTTCTGAATAGGCATATGTTTATTTTGGTGGTTTTGGACCCTGTAAATCGCGGTCTCTGACGTCCAAAAACCAGTACATGCAAAATTAGGTTTTACTTATGCTAGGTCCCAAACAATCTTAAGGTGTTTGGAACCTTATACAATCATCCAAGAATGGGTTACTATGCGTAAGCCGACTCAGTTGTACACGTGCGGCCCTCTCTTAGATCCACCTTAACGATGGGTTTATGTCTAAAAATTTTAGAGATTCATAGGCCAAGCAATTTATAAATAAAAAAATCAAAAAAAATAACTTAAAAAAAAAAAAAAAAAAAATTGTTGTGATTTTTATTTTATCATAGCATTTAATTTTGGTGTAAAATTTGTTAGGATTATCTAAAAATCTGTTTTTCTCTAATCATAAAATTTTAAACTGAAATCAAGTAAATCTATAAACATATGAAAATCTTGAAAATGGACGGTAGAAATAATGTATTGTAAGAAGCACTATTTATAGAACCCAAAATCTTTGTTTTTTTCATATTCATATATCTCGTTGTCGAGCTGATCAATAAAAGAGATTTTCAACATTAAAACACCTATTTTATTCTACATTTTAAGGTTGCAATCTTATATAAATTTTTCTCTTTTCTTTTTTTTTTAGGGATTTCCGTTGACTTATAGAAAAGTTTTCAATCATCCAAAGAAATCACCGCTTAAATTTAGTGATATGTGGCTTCAGGAAGGGCTAGAGTAGTTAGACACTCATAAGCTTATTATTTTAGTTGGGAATTGGCTTCCTGTTGTAAAAGGAAGAAATGGAGTTCACAGTAATGCACCAAAGAACACAGCAAGAACGATCTAGGGTTTTCAATAAAAGAAAACCAGTAAAAAAATAAGAAAGAATTTAAGAGATTAAATCATCAATCTACCATCTTAAACAAGAAAGAGAACACAAAGCAACAAAAAAAAAGAAAGCTTTCTATGTCCACCTACAACATAGAAGTTATATGTTCCCCTTATCCAAGGGTCCATTTTTTAATGGAATGTTAAGATTGTCTCAATCATACCCTTTATCCAACCGTCCCCTCAATCCAACCGTTCTCAGAATATCTCAATCACAATGTCATGTCTCTATACTGTTTTATTTTTAATTTTTTTTCTTCTATAAACTGTTTTGACACCAAATTTTGGATGTTCATTCTTATATTAAACTCGCACTAAAGAATAATATAAAAAAAAATTTCAATAAAATAAAATAATCAAAATAACTTTGAAAGATTTTAAATATATTTTGGTAATAATTGTTAATATTTTTTATAGGTGCGTCCCAATGAAAATACGGCACGTATCAAATTTTATATTCAAAAAAATTGTATTAAAAAAACTAAAAATAACATACTTTAAGATGGTGAGCGGCTCTCTTAATAAAAAATAGATGGCTGGATGGTAAGAGCACATAGAACTTTTACGTCGTAGGGGAATATAAAAAGCTTTCCAAAAATAAAGTGAGAGGACGAGGTTCAGAGAAAGAAACGCACCTGATATGATATATTAGAAGCTGAAGAGTGCTCTCACGGCCACCGTGTCCATGGAGAGGAGAGGATTAGGTTTTCGGGCACAGAGAGAGACAGAAGAGAGAGAAAGAAGAAGGAGAGAGAGAGAGCACTTCGTGAGAAAAAAATAAGAGGGCTCCGAGCCTCTGGCTTTATGGACGATATGAAATAACAGGCTGCCCTACAAATTGCGAGTAACAAAGCCTTGTTCTACAGGGAGAGAGAGTAGGGCTAATCCGCTAGGTTTTTGAGAGGTTCCGAAAGCCAGTATGAGATTTTAGCGGAAGATAGGCTAGTGGATACCTGCACAATAATTATTCGTAAGGAGCGCAACAGATTTTTTTTATCCCTCCCAACACATGGGTTTTATGATTTTTTTTTTTTTTTTTTTTTTGTAGAGATCTCGCTTAATCTACTTCAATCTATTTATTATTAAAGTGCCACAAAACAGCATAAATCTCATATTTTCTATTAAAGTGTTACGAAACAGTATAAATTTCATATTTCTTTGCAATCTATTTTCGTGTAATTGACTTAGAGGTACCCAAATGATTAATAACTTATTCTTTTTCTTCATTTTAGAATCTTTTAAAAAAAAATTAAAAAATTCTCAAATTACCATTGTTAAGGATTAAAAAGGAGGAACAATCATTTTACTAATTTTACCCCTCAACTACGCTCAATCAAACAAAAATATCTTGTTTAGGTTTACAAATAAGGAAAATATTACTCTAGAATAACTAGAGGTATTTTTCTTGATACATGTAAGGCATTTAGGTGTCAAATAATAAAAATACCCCCACTTCCTTATTACTAATCCTGAATATTATATTCTTTATTTGTAACATTAAACAAGCAAATGTATGTTTATCATTGGATTGTAGCCTCTTAGGGGTTCAAATTACTGAAATCGTCGTTGAGTATTTTTCATTCTCAAATTTGAACAAGGGCAATTTTGTTTTTTTTTTTTTAATTCTTTTTTAGGAGGTACCTAACTAAGTGAAAAAAAAAATGACCCCTCAAATTTGTTAGTCAGGGTCATTTGACCCCTTCAATGCTTTTGTTAGGGCATTTTCTATAAAATTAATAGAAAATATCTCTATACCTCTTATTTTTTAAGTTTCACTTCACAATAGATTTAATGTTTTAAAAGATATCTTAGGGCATAAAAATTGTAGATTTTATTTCTTCTAACCCCCTTATTTTAAACCTCTTTTTTTAGGCCAAAATTTGTTAGTCAGGATCATTTGACCCCTTCAATGCTTTTGATAGGGGTTTCAACCCATCTACATATTCTATAAAATTAAGGGAAAATATCTCTATACCCCTTATTTTTAAGTTTCATTTCACAATAGATTTAATGTTTTAAAAGATATCTTGGAGCATAAAAATTGTAGATCTTATTTCTTCTAATCCTCTGAGTTATTTTAAACCACTTTTTTTAGGCCAAACAAAGCTAAAAAGACATGTTTTTTTTAAAAGTCGTCCTCCCAAACTTCTAGAGAGAGAAAAGTGAGAGGTTATTAGGAGAGAGAGATAGAGAGAGAGGTGTTTGGAAAAATATGGTAGGAGAGAGTGAGTGAGAGACATAGAAAGAGAGAGGTTTGGGGTATATAAGTGAAGAGAGATAAATGATTGAGTTTAGAAAGAGCATGTCTTTCTCATATTTGTTTAGGTTAAAAAATATGTTTAAAATGGTCAGGGGGTTAGAAAATATCTTTTTAAACCTTGGATTTATCATGATATGAAACCTAAAAGTAAGGAATATGGAGATATTTTTCCTAAAATTAATAGACTTAGAATATAGGCGCATATACATGCAACTTTAGGTTTTCAAATATGAAAATGCCATTAAATTTCAAACTGTAGTTTTCTCAATTATAATTTGAAATTGCTATTTGGTTTTTTTGGTGATGAGGGCTATTTGATATTACACTCATATTATAATTTAGGCCTTTCTCGAAATTTGCCACTCTCGAATTACAACTTGCCCCATTAGTGGTATACCACCATAAAATAAGCACCAAATTGCCAAAAAGGCCAAACAACTAGTTTAGTTTACAAATAGTACAACTATTCTTATAGATCATGTGTCAAGATAAATTAGCAACTGTTGACAACTTGATAAAGATGGGGTTTATTATCACAAATGTGTGTATCCTATGTAAAGACAGTGATGAAATTTCATAACATTTTTCCCTTTCATGCCCTTTTGTTACATATCTTTGGGATTGAGCTCGGTAGCGCCTCAATCTGTCATTACCTTTGTCCCAAAATGTCAAAGTTCTTCTTGACCAATGAATCACACATGATATTTCAAAGATGAGAACTATTCTTTGGATATCTATTTGGGTTAGCCTTATTTGGAATGTGTGTAAGGAAAGAAATAGAAGAATATTTGATAGTATAAGTACAGATCTATCTACATTAAAATCGAATATTTTGGCAGTTGCAACTGATTAGTTCCTTGCACATAAAGATAGTGGATTTACTCCTAAAAATCTTATCATTAGCAATCCCTTAGCAAATAGCGACTATGGGTGTTACTACCAACACTCGTAGCAAGGTTATTTTGATACCACTACCAGTGAATTCCTTCAAACTTAATTTTGATGGAAGTTTACTTGACAATCCAGGGTCAGCTGGCTATGGTGGACTTATCAAATATAATTTGGGTCACATTATATTTTCTTACTCGGGTCCTTGTGGTATCACAACAGCAAAGGAGACGAAAGCATGAGGTTTATTAGAATGTTTGAAATTGCTTTGCACTTTGGAAAGGGACAGGATTATCAAAAGAGACTTGGCAAATGTCATTACCTGGAGTAAGAGAAAGGCTCATATTCCTTGGAGATTAAGGATTATTTTTATCAAATTTGAGATATTTTGTCAACCTCTATGTCAACGGTCCAACATTGTTATAGAGAGATAAATGAAGATACTGATGTTCTTTCCAAAAGATGAGTCTATACTCCCTCTCGGTTGGTTACTTCATTTATGTAATATTGTGTCTTTGCTTGAACATCTTGTAAAAAAAAAAAGACGACTGCAGAACAACTTGTGCCTAGGGTAGAATCTTGGCCCTGTGGCCAAGCTTAGGGGTATGGCACTTTGGCTTTTCTATTTATTTCGAAAACGAATTAATTCTTAATTGGCTCAGCCAGGCCTGATCTAACCCAAATCACTAATAGGGTTGGGCCAAGCCATCTATCCAAAAGCCTGGGCTTGTTTTGGGACAAGGCTAAGGCCATTTTGTCTTGGTCCAAACCAAGTTGAGCCAGGCCAAGGGCCTTGGGCTATCCCATTGCGACCTTCATTTCTCTCTCAATCTACAAAGTGTCTTTGTACTCTTGTAATTCTCCTTCTTACGTTATCCACTCTTTTCTCTAACACAAATATCTGTTTTTTTTTTTTGACAAATATTCCTTACATTATTTATAAAATCTACTCAAAAGAAATTACATCAAAGGAAATAGCTAGAACGGACAAAGAGGGTCTCATTTAGTAAGAAATTCGCCTCGCGATAGACATGACAAAAAGAAACTAAAAGTTGATCCACCAGATGCAGCCAACAAGACCTCAGTTTTCAACCAGCCGGCTGAAAGTTGATCCACCAGATCCATAATATGTTGCTCCTTCTTGTACCAATTAATTGTGAACTCGAATATCTTTTTCATATTATATTTTTATCTTTTTGGGGATATCCTTTTGGGTACTAATTTAGATTTTAATAATTTATTTTTTGAAAATGCAGGAGAATATCATAAAATGTGAATTTGGGTCGCTATGGACATACCCAAGCCAATTAGATGGCATGCATGTGGCCCTCATGGATCACGTGGGCCCAATTGATGATAGGCTCCACGTCCACGTGGTGTTTGACATGGGGTCTAGCTGGACATGGAATCCACATCATAGCCCCAAGAATCTTCTATTTCAAGTTGGACAGATGATGTGTCGCCCCTCAAAAGAAAGAGAAAGCGGGGTAAGGAAGTATGGTGGGCATTTGCATGCGTCAGTGATAAAATATTTTCAATACTGTGATAGTGCTCGCGTTCAACAACATTATTTTATGCTGAAATATGGATAAGAGTGTAAATGATGAATTCTATGTTAACTTACATACACAAAAAGTTTATATATCAGTGAGGCCCTAAACAATCAAATTAAGGTGCACCTCAAAAATTCATTGCAAGAGGTTGTTTCGCTGCTGAAACCTCTCGATTCGATCCTCAAGCTGTATAGATATGAGAAAAAACAATATTCTAAATCTTAGATAAAGTGCATCTTGTAATGTATAATCTAGACAATTTTCAAGATTTTCAAGTGTTTATAGATCTGCTCAATCTACATTATTTTTTAATATTTAAATTTTACAATTAGAGATGAAAATAAAGTTTTAGGCCATCAAAAAGATTTATGATACTAAAATAATACATTTCTAAATCTAAGGATGCACCTTACTTTGATTGTTTAGGGCCTCAGCCTTGTACAAACCACACCCTTAAATATTATAAAAAACATGATAAATAAACTCACCACCACCATCAAATCAAAAGGTTTAAAGCTTACAAGAAAATTAGAGTTCAAAGTAGGTATGAAAATTATGAAAACCATTAAAGACATCAAACTGTTATTTAGAAAAATATATCCAAGTACATCAGGTGTAGCCATCCACGAATATTAAATAGACGATAAGAACCTAATAACGAACTAAATAGTGCTGGATCACAAGTATCAGTAGGAATTAGATCAACAAAAGCATTGGACTTCCTGCCAATAGGTTCAATAGAAACTCAAATATTTGCTTAGTTGGCAATATAAACACAAGGAACCATAAGGTAAATTACAAAATTTCGAAGAGCCAACTCTCTCCATAGATGACAAATAGTAGAGAAACTAGGATGACCTAAAACATGCATGCCACAAAGTGGAAGATCCTCTTTTAGCTTTAGAAATAAACACAAGAAGACCATAGAGTTGAACATTTTGGAGTGCATATAAGCCTTCACTTAGCAGCCCCCAAGCATTCACCTTCTTGCTTTGTTGGTCCTCAATGACATAACCACAAGAAGTGAACTCAAACGAGCGCTTAAAGCTATTAGTTAATTGAGATACAAATATAAATTACTTCTTTAATTTGGGGACAAGTAAATCATTAAGATATTTAAAGAACCAAAAGTAGAGAAAATTGAAGCACTTCCAATATGGGTTATAAGTAGGGTGTTGCCATGCCTGGCGAAAATCATGAAAGAACCATAGGAAAGAACCATACCTCCGGTTGACTTCCATCATGTAAACAGTTACAACAATTTTTATAATCTTATGATCGATCGGGTGGTGTCGTGATTGATAAGTTACTAAAATAACAGACTAGTGCATTGTGGTGAGATGAAACACCTTTGATGTGCAAACATTATGTGACCATGTTGTCCCCAACATTGGCATGTTATATGAGATTGTATGCCCGCTCTTTGATGTTGTTGTATAGCTTGACATTAAGATGGATTGGCTCCGAGGATACCATGCTGACCCCTGTAATCGAGGACCCCATAATCCATGACCTTGATGATAGCCATTTTCTATGCCATGCTGACGTACTAAAAAGAGATTGAAGATTGATCTCAACCAGCAATGGAGAAACAAAACCAAGCTTCATATATAAGAAGAGAGAATCAAAGAAAATGATGGAGATGGATGTTTAGTCACATTTTAGATTTAAATTATAAGTCTAGACCTTTGAATCATATCTTGTTCACTTATTAGGCTGCCAATTGCTGAGAGATGGTCACATATAATCTTGAACTACATCAAACACTTAATCACTTAATTTGAGTCCCTTTGTAAACTGAACATTCAGTTAGTTGGAGAACATTAGCAAAGTTCTCTCTCCAAAGATGTGGAAAATAGGATAGTTGGAAAGAGAGAGAGAGAGAGGGATTGTATTGACAGATTGGGCCTGAGAATTACAGCTTGAGAGTGCTCAACCTGTGCTCTAATACGATGAGAAAGTCAGAAACCCAAGATAGAGAACTAGAAGACTTAATTGAATGCAAACTGTATATATTTCCTATTCACTCACACACATATAGATATATGAATATACTGCAAAGAGATACACAAAGACCAGACTACCCTTAAGAGTAAAATGAAAAAATGATACCAATAGTAAAATGACAATACACTTAAAAGCATGTGGTGGGGTTGTTTAGTGTGGGAAGAAAAAGAAAGAAAGAATTCTGGCACGTCCACAATTTGGGGAGGTGGTCTCTATGATATCTTAGTCAAAGAGAAGAAGAAAAAAAGGATCTTCTCATAGGGCCATGCACACAAGAATTAGAGAGAAAGGTCCCTATAGGCTACTGTAAGTTAGAGATAGAGAAACAAATTCACCATAGAAAAAGACATTCCATATGAACATAAGACCTGAGGTAAAAAATCTCATTGGTTCTTGCATGTACGAAAAAAGTTACGAACTCCCCAAGAGGTTCACAGATGACAGAAGATCTTTCGGAAGATACATGTGCACAAGGAAGAGAACACCACATATGACAAAGAGATATCCTGAGAGAGAAGTGTGGAATCTGGCTTTTTATTTTTTTATTTTTTTTTAAGACAAGAATGGAATCTTCCTCCTGATCTTTCACGATCCGGTGAGGTGCTTGAGAAGTTTTGTGAGAGTTTGAGAATGGACTTTGCATGCGCCAATGATCCAAGAGACCCGGTGTATTTGGTGATTAGACTCGTTACGTTAACGACTGAACTCGTTGTCTGTTTATTGTTGTTTGTTTTGTTCATAGGTATGTTTATTGTTGTTTGTTTTGTTTTTGTATAGGTATTTGTGTGTATTGCACTCTTGGGCTTCTACATCAAGGTTCAAGGAATCGTGTTATAGATACGAATTTTTTGTTTTGATCTAAGAAGGGTGATGACTTTAAACTTTCCTTTAACCCGTCCCATGCCCTGGTAAAGGGGTTGGGTTGTGTTGGCTAGGCAGCCAACATAAAATTTTGCTAAAACTTATGATGAATCTTTACCATACAATAAGGCGATAAGATGAGAGATAGTAGACTTAAGTAGGCTGGCCATTTGTGGCACCGACTAAGTACAATACCTATTAGGAGGTGTGAGTTAGTTCAAGTAGAAGGACTGAAAAGGGCAAGAGGTAGACCCAAAAAGATGTGGTTGGAAGTAGTCCGAAAAGATATGGGGACTTATGGCCTCACTGAGGGTATGGCCTTTAATAGAGCAGAATAGCGGAACATGATTTGTGTAGCCGACCCCAATTAATTGAGAAAAAAGCTATGATGATGACGATGATGATGATATGAATTTTTTGTTTTGATAATACTGGCCTGAAGTTGCGAGCATCATTCTCTTGACTTTTGAAAAGAAGTATGCACGCGTGAAGAGAAGAAAAATCCATAGAGAAGTGTAGTCTACCTTTGTGAGATATGTAGTCTCTACATGATTCTTGTATTGATTTTGTGTCTCCACTATGCTGTAACTCACCTAGCGAGTGACAAAAACAAATCTAAGAAACCAAATATTCAGGTTTTTTTCAAGTGATAGCACTGTTGATCCTAATTTTTATTCCAAATCCCCATAGCATCTGTTTCTTGTCAAGAAAGGATGGAAGACTGTAAATGTATTTGTTCTTTTAGTTTTGAATAATTTTGTCTTTGTGCATTCACTTTTTCAATATATTTTTTGGACAAATTGTCTCAAAATATATAGTACTTATAGACAGTGAAAAGAAAAATGCGAAATGTTTCATATCCCGGCATTGGAACCAAAAAAAATCTTTTCGAAAAAAAAAATCTTTTCGAAAAAAAAAAATGCAAAATGCAGAATAGGATAAATTCGCTAATCAATACCCATTTCAAGATTTGCATGCTATTTGCCCCGATGGATAAACTACTAGTGAAGTTTGAGAGTTAGAACTGCACAAAAGATGCAAGACACTTTGGGTCAAAATATTGAGACTCTATGGAGGCACTAGATGTTTTAGAAAAGGGATGTATAATATAATCCAATGAGCAATAGAAAACTATACTCCATTGGGGTCATCCACATTTGATGAAATTATGAGTGGTGATGAAGAGGTAGGACCCACCATTGTGATCATATCCTGTTCTAGGGGGTTCCATTCCCTCGTTACAACCATTCATCATGTCATTGGACGAGGACCACCCCATGGAATATGTTCTTGAGTAGCCATTGGATGTACTGTACACTTTCCTTCTAGAGATGTAAGTGGTTCAAGGGGATTGACATAACACCAAACCACATGTTTTCAATGGCTTAAGCCCTAACATTCGGTGGATTTGTTGTTGCAGAGCCTATGCGAGGAGTATTTATGATGGGAAACTTTCTGTCAAGGGAACCTATGTTTATTGCATTATGAAAACCAATGTGTGCAACTCACTTGAAAAATTTAAGAGCCATTTATAATAGGAAATAAAGCCATCGAGTAAATCCAAAGTACCATATGAAAGCATGACTAGAAAAAACAGAAGTATTTGAATAACCAGATAGAAGTGCAAGGGTAAAGAAAGAGGATTGAAATAAGTAAAACCAATGCTTGACACAAAAAAGAAGTCATTGCAATCGTGCTAATAACTGTAAAAACAATCTCAATGCCCCAAAGAAACCAAACAGAGAATAGTTAACCAAATGACCATTGAATATGCAGTTTTCAAAAAATATTTACTCAAGTGACTATATAGCTAACTAGTAGGCCAATTCAGAGGCAACATAACTGCAAAATAAGAATTTTAATGAAACGTATTCAATCATCTTATATGTGGTCTCCAAACAAAAAACCAGGACCACTACTAGCATATTATGAAACAAAAGCAAAATGAGGTAGTGATATCCAATACCGGTAGAATCGGTGGAGGAGAAAATGAATTCACTATTCAAGTCTTATTGTTATTAAAAAGGGAATATTCATCCACGCCACATATTCCTCACAACATGGTGTCATTGAAAGGCAACATATATGGATGGTAAATTGATGAGACATGCTACATTGAGTTTCATTGGGAAGTACTCTACTACTACAATGTCTCTCAAAAATTAGGTGCTTTTCTATTAATAAAACATATAATGAGGTTTGAATAGTTTGAAGCCCTACATAAAGGTCAGAAATACCATGTCATGCTGTGTCTAAGGGAGTGCTCTCACATTTCCTGAATTTCATAGAGCATAATTTCTCACTAAATAGAAAAGAGATTTTCAAGGAATTGACTTTTAAAGTTAGTGTTAGTAGCTGAGGTTTTTATGGTAAAGGCGCTGACAAAAGTAGGCTGCTCTTAAACAGCAGAAAAGGACCAAATTCCCAATATTTTGGCATGTAGATGAATTATTAGCAAGGCGAGAGTTACTCAAAGTAACCGATCTGCACAAACAGGACCCCAAATTCCAAGTGAAAACAAGTTTTATTTTATTTGTGGGATACACTGAGGACCTAAAGGATAGAGATTTATGATCATGAGAATGGCCCATTTGTCAGAAGTAAAGGTATTTGCTTTTTAGGGATACAGTTCTACTCATGGTAGAGACACCAAAATTTGAATATTTTATATTGCCCAATAACAATAAAGAAATCATCAATAACAATCAATATCCTACTGAGGGGACCATATTAGATACATTATAGAGGAAGATCAATATGGCTATGATGAATAGAGACTTTGTAAGAACTCCATTGCATTTAGATAATTATTGCATGGATTAAGAAGATCAAGATGGCTATGATGAATATAGACTTTGTAATAACTCCATTGCATTTAGATGATTATTGCATGGACATTAATCCAATGATACAAGTTATAATGATGCAACTCAATTGAATAAGTCAAAGTGATTGGATAAACCATGTAATGAATTGATTCAATAACAAATATGTGAATTAGTAGAACGACAGGGCTAATATGAAGGCCTGTAAATAGATTTCAAAGAAAAAGAGCAAAAAAAGTTGATGTCCAGAATCTACAAGGGCAAAGAAAACTAATGAAATTGGAAAACCAACAACACTCGAAAGGAAGACAAGAAACCATTTGAACAACTTTGGGATGTGCTCCTATGGGCAGTTAATCCCTACAGTAAAGGTTTGCTTATCAAGATCGCTTGAGAAGGTTGGGCTCCCTCCCAAAGTGTTGCTTCAAATCACTAGACTAAAGGAAAGCTACGACTTCATCAACTTTCATCCTTGGTAAGTATGGTAACCAAGAACTCCCAAGTCCCACCACACAACCAATGAGTTATCTTACACGCTGAGCAACATTGCAAACTTCATAGTGTTGAATTCTGCCTATGCACCTGAGTTTGTGTCCCTAGTAGCCACAAAGCTACTATCACTACATGTTTATATTGACACAACCCCTATATTAGACCTACTTAGCCAGCTAATATAATAATGCAAATTAAGCGTAAGCTGGGTGTTGATTCACAATTCTTTGAACCACAAAGTCTCATCAGGTGACAACCTGCATTAACATGCACCATTGAACCATACAGTAAATTACAGCAATGGACAAAACTCTCTCAATAACTTAGACGTAGATTGATGGAACCAAAGGCAGCAAACTATAATAGAGCGGAATATTCTCGTGTGTGGCGATATTGGGAAAGAACCGTTTTGTTTCAATTGGTAACTGATATTGGGGTACAACTTTCTCCAGTGACAGTACAGTTCAATTCCAAAAGTAGGTCATCGATCATTCCCTTGAAGGGATCAGTCATGCGAGAAAGTGTAGGAACACTGGGCCCAGAAGCCATATTATTTTCTAGGGCCCAAGTATGACAACACTTAAGTGATTCATATTCAAACTTGGTTTTCTCCATCCCCAGATATGCATGATCACCAGGTTCCATCATTACTCAGTTAAATTTTTTAATAATATCTATTGATAACATTAATAAATAGATGGCATGTTAGAGCTTCCCATCTCCTTAGAGAGATCTCAAGTAAAAAAGGAATCACAATACTTAAGAAACACCAGTCAGCTGTTTCCTTCAACATAAATACTAAGAAGCCTTCATGCAACACCTAAACTCTAAATCCATTAGGGTTAATCTTTGTACACAAAACCCAAATGGCAATCTGAATCGCCATGCTCAAATATGTAACCACATATGAATGGGAGATGAAATTAATTGCCATGCTCAAAATTTTAACCACATATCAATGGGAGATGAAATTAAAACATTCTTATAGGTGACCAATTTGGGTTTTATCAATTTGTTATCGCTAAAACCTAAAAGCATAGAATCACAACATTGTCCCCCTTCATGATCTCAAAACAGCATATAGAATCAGCAAAGAGACATGCTCAATGAGGGAGAAAAAGCAATAATTTTGCATTTGAAAACTCACAAGAAGATAGCTATTTCCATGAAATGCTAGAACAGCCCAGCACCTGAATCAAGAAAACAAACCAATGTGATCTATCAAATTGGAAAAACAGAGAGAACCATTTGGCCACATATAACTCATGTCATTTCATTATTACTGTTGGAATACACCTTAACATCCAAATTTAGCACATAAACAACCCCATTCCCCAAAAAAAAACCAGAAAAAAAATTAAAAAAAAATCACCCCACCATGCCACAAACACATTGTTAACAAAAAGAATGAAAAACTGGGGAATTAAAACAGCTTAAAACAATAAAAAACCCCCACTGATATTCCAGCTAAATGTAGCAAAACCCAGCACCTAAAAACCAATATACATGTGGACTCTAACTGCTAACAAGAAAATAGCAATGAGAGCGAAATACAGCAACGAGTGCACCAAAATGGAGACCCCACTTGTATGAAAGTTCCCAAACTCAATGAAGCGTCCCCGACCCGGAACCTGAAATAGCAAACCCGGTGTAAGGAATATAAAGAGAACTACAGCCACAAAAACAGGACCCCAATCCGCCATTTTCTCCTTAAAACTAAGAGGAGGGAGAAGACGAAGAGGAAGGGGGCTAGTGGGTATTGGTGTTAAGGACTGGTGAAGTAGAGAGAGAAGTGTGGAGGAAAGAGAGTAATGGCTATTGATGATAACAGTTAGGCCTGAAAATGGGTGACAACTGTTGAGTATGAGAATGGGGGGTTGAGGTGTTATATGAGTTAGAGAGAGGAAGAGGTTTGCTACTGAAGGAAGAGGAGGATAACTGGTATGAGGTGGAAAGTCGGAAAGAATTTGGATCAGAGAGAAGGTTTGCAGTGCAAGGAAGAGAGAGAGACAGAGAGACAGAATTTGTGGTAGAGAGAACTGGTTTACAGTACAAGGAAGGTAGAGAGGAGTGGGGAGTTGGGGGAAAGTGTGAAGGGATGAGTAAGAGAGATTGCAAAGTATCCACTCAGAGCTTTCCCTGTAATTTATGGCCCTTTAAAAGGAACACCATCTTTATCAAAGGCAAAACAACGGTGATGTAATTGCCCGATTTAAAATGGGCTTGGCTGGTTTTCAGAATTGCCCATAGAAAGCTCCCCATATTTCTTAAGCATTTGGCTGCATAAGATGAGCACAAAAAAGTAAAACAATAGTCACATGATATAAGGACTTCTATTTTCATTTTTATTTTTATTTTTATTTTTTATTTCTTTTTGGTCATGTCTTTTAAAAAAAAAATTACATGGAAATTAGTATATGAGTCCGAGGAAGCATTTCAACATTTACATCCCCCAAGTTATCAAACATCCATCATTAAAATGGATGTAAAGGTGTTCCCTCCTAAAAGAACATAATCTAACGGTTAAAGCTTTTCCCCCAAAATTTATCATTTTAGTTTTAATTTGTTTTTTTTCCACGTATTAATGGTCTTCAGGTTAGATATTCTATACATCTAAAAAAATTTAGATCCAAAATCCATCTACAAAATTTATCAAAAATAGGGGCCGATTGCTACATATGTGTCCCAGACTCATAGAAACCTTGTCCTTTATTAAAATATATTTAACTTTTCAACAAATTTTCTATTTACTCTTTTTTCAACTATTTGAAGCTCATGAGTACAATAATTTAGAAGGGTATTTTGAATTCAATAAAAAAAAATTTGATTAATAGTTGATCTTGTTGGGTTAATGTGGCCATTAAATGCCTTATAAGTGCTTGTAATAAATATTTTGATATAATAGAACATGAACTCAGTGGAAGTGTGATCCTTCATGGACAATACTAAGCAAATAACATTTGCTGATACCAAACTAAGCTTTACGAACTAGGCCAGTCAATTCGAAAAAACCTATGTTACCTAAGCATAGCAAACTATCCAATAAGGGTTTTAATAAGGTCATCTCTTGATGAGGTCGGAATATGCCCGGATGAGTGAGCCGAGGGACTATGTGGCCCTTGCGTGTAATAATGGCCATCAGAGACGAGGGCCAAAGCCTCATCCGCGTGCATATATGATAGTCATTTCAGGAAAGTGAACTGCCTTTCGGGTGAAGCTTATACATGTGCGAGAGATACCTCTATGTGCCATATGAGTTGTGGTCGCATTAGGTCAAGGGATCTTAGTATGTTTTTAAGGGGGAACCTGAAATCCACAAACTGATATTATGACCCTTGCCCGTTGGCTGGACTTTGGTAACCTATTAATGAACCCCTGTATAGACTGTGGGTCATGAACAACACTAAGTCGGTTTGAGAAAGTAAGTGTGGACCGTAGTCCACACTTGAAGGTGGAGTGCCCTAGTGTTTATTTTTAATTCATATACCATATGGATCATTTCCCATGTAATGAATTTAATTATATATTTTTTATTGATATATGATTTTTAGAAATGTGATTTGAATTTTTTTAGATCTTTGGATATTTTATTTATCAAATTTAGACTTATAAAAATATAGATATTAATTTTAGATTGATTTAATTATTTAAATTGAGTTTTATAAATTTATAAAAATCATATAATATTTTAATTAATTTGATTATTGCATGGGAGGCCCAATAAACTATATGGGCCCACCATTGCAATGTGGGTGGGGCCCATGAGTGCCACCTAGGGTGGCACGCCCCACTCTTAGGGCTTTCCTTATTTTGTTGGAGCAAGTTTTGGCTTGAAGAAAAATCTTTGTGATGTTTTAGAAAGCTTTTTGCCTTGAGGAAGTTTTGAATGAATTTTTTGAAAGCATGAGAAGACTTGTGCATAATTTTGGTAAGCACAATATTATGAATGGAATTATTTTATTTAATTTCTTTTGATAAGAAAATGGTTTAGGAAGTGGGGGATAAATATTTTAGTACTTCCATATAATGTTGATGGCCCATCTATGGAGTGAAGAGCTCAAATCCCTCACTTCACAAGTCACCCAAGATCAATGATGCATATTCAATCTTATAAGAAGAAACAAACCATAGAAAACCCTAAGAAACCCTAATGTTATTTTTGCATTATAAATAGAAGACCACAAGCCCATAAATCTCTATACCAAAAGTATCTCTCTTCTCTCTATAAATATTATCCCTCTCTTCTTTAGTAAGCTTATGGGACACGCCCCAACCTATAAGGTTTCTCTCTCTAGAATTTTGATAAGGGGCATGCCCCACTTAGATTATATATATCTCTCTTATGTTACAATATCTTGATCTTAAGGGTTGGGTAGAAGTAAGTAGATGTTATCTCTCTTAAACTAGGTTTTATGGGTTATACCTAAGTTTGAGATTTGTGATAAATAGGAGTTTAAAGTTCTATTGGAGGATTTGGTCTAAACTTGTTTTCCCTATATTGAGATTGAATATTAATCGTTGATCCCACACCATCGGATGGTGGTGACTCGATGTAGGGTGTAATAAGCTCAGTTAAGGTAATTTCCGGCATTCTCTTTTTGTTTTTGGCCATGTTTAATTATACTGTCATTATATTCCCAAGCATAAGAATTGTGGTTATTTTTTGTGTTTCAATAAAATTGTTAAGTGACATCAAGGTTTTAAGATCTTGATTTGCTAGTTTTATTTCTTTTGAAGCAATAGTTTATTGTAATAAGACTACTTGTAAGTGATGTTTGCCAAACGAAAATAAAAGAAAATGGGTGAAAAAGAAGAAAAATAAAAAAATATATATACCTTGGAAAGATCACATTAATCTTTCTTCCATTGGTATCAGAGCTGTAATTACTTGTTGCCATTAAGAGTCTTTTTTCTTTCTTGAGTCTAGATCTAGCTTAGGAATAAAAAATATGTCTGCCCATACTTTCATATCGGAGATCCTAAAAAACCAAAATTTGATGGGACCAATTATGCCTCTTGGAATAGAAAGATTGGGTATGTCCTTTATGAGGAGTACTTGCATGAGATGCTCTATGAGCATTGCCTTCATCGTCCAAGTACCGATTCCTTTCAAGCAATCAAAGATGCGTATGCTACTTGGAAACGTAAAAACTTGAGATATAAACACATCCTTTTGTGTACTATGACCGATTCATATGCTTCTGAGTATGAGTCAATCTTCACCACAAGTAGAATCTATGATAGATTTGAGAGGGAGTATACAGATTCTTCTCTCATGAAACAAGCCATGACTATAAAAAAGTACAATGAGTTAAAGATGTCCGAGGGAACTACATTATCAAATCATGAAGACATCGGCATGAAACCTATGGAACTCATGCCAGTGATTCATCTCATGAATTCACTTCCTAACTCATGGGAAACATTCATGTATTTTCTCTCCGCTTGACCAAATGCCTTAAAGTTGAAGGAGCTTATTAGAACCATCAAAGAATAAGAAGAAAGAATGAACTCAAAGCATGCACCGACATCGATACCAACTCAAAGGGAGGCCATACACATGGTAAAATCTTAACCTTCTTTTAAACAAAAAAAAGAAAGGGAAAAAATAATTTTAGAAAAAGAGGGGATGACAAGAAGAGAGATTTTGGAAATAAATAGGGAAAGACAGAGACTAGAACTTGCTTTATTTGTAAGAAGGTGAGCCACATAGCTAAGTATTATCGGTCCAACAAATTTGGTGGGACCAACAAGGAACTTGCTTGTGTGGTCTTTGAGATATTGCTAGCCGAACGGAATGGAGCTTTTTCATGTATTGACTCGAGAGCTACAATTTATTTACTATTGAAATGAAAGAGAACGTTGTTTATATCGCGTCCCCTAATGGTTTGGATGCTACCATATGACATATGAGTCTATGACACATTAATTACAAAATAATGGAAAGATTGAAAAATAACGGTATTTTTCAAAATTATAAGGTAGATTTATCGAAAGTGTATAAATCTTGTATGTGAGGAAAACTAACAAGGAAAATACCACCGGAGCAAAAATAGCTACTAACGTTTTAGAAATCATTCATAGTCATATATGTGGTTCTATGAATGTGGCTACCAAAAGCCGCAAAAGATATGTCATCACTTTTATAGATGACAACTCACGAGATGGCCATGTGTATCTAATACACAGTCCGAAGCCTTAGAAAAATTAAAAGAATATAAGGCCGAGGTAGAAAACCAAATTAACTTGAAAATCAAAATCCTTAGAACTAATAAATGAGAAGAATATTCATCCGAACTTTTCAATGACCTTTGTGTCGAAAACAAAATCATACATCAATACACCATGTCTTATACGCCCAAACAAAATGGTATAGACGAGAGATGTAATATGACCTTGATTGAAATGGTAAGGAGTATGATGAGCTACGATATGCTCTTCTTAGAATTTTGGGGAGAAACATGTTATATCCTTAATCGGACTTGCACAACCCTCCCTCACTTACTTTTAATTAAATATTCACCGGTCGTGCTCCATCCCTCGATCATCTCAAAGTTTGGAGTTGCTCAGCCTATGTCCTAATCATGTACGAAAATAAGACCAAACTTCAAAAAAAACTGTAAAGACCATTTTTTTTGGCTACCCAAACCATGGTAAGGGGTATCAATTCTACAACCATGAAACTGAGACGATTATTGAAAGCCGCGATGCTCAGTTCTTCGAAGAATAATTCTTTGAAGCAATATTGAGTCACAAACAAGCTGACCTCTCTGAGGAAGCAAGAAACAAGGATGTGCTCAAATAGACTTGAGGTTGAACTCGAATCCTCAAATCAAAATAAACCTGAACCCGAACCAAGACGAAGCAACCGAACTTTTAGACCACCTAAATACCTTGAAGACTTTGTCGACTTGAGGGAACATTGATAGGGTTGGGGATGATCCGAATTTTGAATCTAAAACTTATCATGAAACCTTGACTTGTACCGAAAAGGACTATTGAGTAGAAGCCATGAAAGACAAATATGCTTTCATAAACCAAAATTATGTTTGGGAATTAGTGTCACTACCTCAAAATCGTAAGGGCATAGGATGTAAGTGGATTTTTAAGAAGAAGTTAAATTCGGAAGGGAAAATAGAAAAATACAAGGTTAGGCTAGTTGGCAAAAAATTCACCCAAAAAGAATAGATAGATTATGATGAGTTGTTTTCCTAAGCTGTCAAATTTTCATCTATCAAAATCCTAATAGGCATAGCTACGCATTTTGATTTTTGAGGTTCATCAAATGGATATCAATACAACATTCCTAAATGGAGATTTGGAAAAAGAAATCTATATGAATCAACTCTAGGGATTTGAAGAGAAATGAAAGAGAAACCTAGTGTATAAGCTTAATAAGTCCCTCTATGGCCTAAAACAAGCATCGCGTCCGTGCTACATAAAATTTCAATAGACTTTTGCCCTTGTACGGTTTTCTACGAATGATAAGAACTACCGTATCTATCAAAGGATCAGTGAGAGTGATGTAGTGTTTTTTTCCTTATATGTGGATGATATTCGAATCTTTAGTAGCTCAATTGCCCTAGTAGTATAGACATAAACGTTCATTGCACAATTCTTCGATATAAAAGAACTAAGAGAAGCTTCATATGTATTGGGCATCAAGATAATAAGAAATAAAAAAGAGATAACTATCCAAATTTCTCCAGCAACCTACTTGTAAGAGAATACTAGAAAAGTTTGATAGGGATAAATGTAAGCCATGTCAACCCTGATAGATAAAAAAATTAAGCTTAACAATAAGATGTGTTCTACTGAAAATGATGATATAAAAGTCATGGAGAGTATGTCATATAAAAGCGCGGTTGGGTCCCTTATGTACACCCTGATGGGAACAAGGTCTGACTTGTCTTTTGTCATGAGCAAGAACAACCAATTCCAATGTAATCATAGAGATGAGCATTGGAGGGCAGTTAAGAGAACCATCAAATATCTGATAGGGATTGTGAATTACACACTTACCTATGAAGGAGGAACTGAAATTACAATTGAGGGATATTCAAAGGCCAAGTAAGATATGTTGGGTGAGTGTGGTCATTAAATGCCTTATGAGTGCTTATAATAGATATTTTGATATAATGGAACATGAACTCAGTGGGAGTGTGATACTTCGTAGACCATACTAAACAAATAACATTTACTGATATCGAACTGAGTTTTATGAATTAGGTCAGTTAGTTAGGAAAAACCTATATTACCTGCACATAGAAAACTATTCGAAAAGGGTTTTAATAGGTCATCCCTTGATGAGGTCGAAATATGCTTGGATTAGTGAGCCTACGGACTATGGGGCCCTTGTGTGTGATTGTGGCTTTCAAAGATGGGGGTTAAAGCCTCATATGTATGACATCACACGATATGCATACATGATAGTCATTTCGAAAAAGTAAACTACATTTCATGGTGAAGCTTATGCATGTGTGAGATATACCTCCATACGTCATATGAGCTGTGGTCGCATTAGGTCTGGGTGACCTTGATACGTCTCTAAGGGAGAACCTGAAATCCACAAACTTGAATTATGACCCCTTGCCCATTGGTTAGACTTTGGTGACCCACTAATGAGCCCCTGCATGGACTGTGGGTCATGAGCAACATTGGGTCGGTTTGAAAAGGCAAGTGTGGACTGTAGTCCACAATTGAAGGTGGAAAGCCCCAGTATTTATTTATTTAATTCTTAGACCATATAAATCCTTGTCCTATTTAACGAATTTAATTGTATTTTTTTTATCGATATATGATTTTGATAATTGTTATTTGAATTTTTCTAGATCTCTGGATATTTCACCATTGCAATGTGGGTGGGGCCCATGAGTGCCACCTAGGGTGGCACACCCCACTCTTAAGACTTTCCTTATTTGTTGGATCAAGCTTTGGCTTGAAGAAAAAGCTTTGTGATGTTTTAGAAAGCTTTTTGGGTTGAGGAAGCTTTGAATGAATTTTTGGAAAACATGAAAAGGCTTATGCATAATTTTGGTAAGCAAAATATTATGAATGAAATTATTTTATTTAATTTCTATTGATAAGAAAATGGTTTAGGAAGTGGGGGAT
Organism: Amborella trichopoda; assembly: GCF_000471905.2. The sequence continues at coordinate 1,120,042 of NW_006499436.1, forward strand.
AAATGTTTTAGCACCTTCCATATGATGTTGATGGCCCATTTATGGAATGGAAGGCTCAAATCTTATACCCCACAAGTCACCCAAGGTCAATGATGCCTATTCAATCTCACAAGAAGAGGCGAGCTATGGAAAACTCTGAAAAACCCTAATCTTATTTTTACACTATAAATAGAAGACCCATGCCCATAAATCTCTATACCAAAAATGTCTCTCTTCTCTCTCTAAATATTATCTCTCTCTTCTTTAGTAAACCTAGGGGGCACGCTCCAACCTAGAAGGTTTTTCTCTCTTAAACTAGGATTTATAGGATTGTACCTAAGTTTGAGATTTGTGATCAAGAGGAGTTCAAAGTTTCAATTAAGGATTTGGCCTAAACTTGCTTTCCTTAGATTGAGATTGAAAGTTGATCGTTGATCCTGCGCCATCGGATGGTGGTGACTTTATGTGGGGTGTAACCAACCCGGTTAAGGTAATCTTCGACACTCTTTTTTGTTTCTTGCCATATTTAATTATATTGTCTTTATATTCCCAAGCATAGGAATTGTTATTTTTTTCGTTTAAAGAAAATTAGTTTAGTGGCATTAAGATTTTAAGATCTTAGATTTGCTAGGTTTATTTTCTCTGAAGCAAGAGTTTATTATAATAAGACTACTTATAAGTGATCTTTGCCAAAAAAAAAAAGAAAAAGAAAAGAAAATGGGTGCAAAAGAAGGAAAAAAAAAAACCCGGCAATATCACATTAGTCTTTCTTTCATATCTTTAATGTATATTTTGACAAGAGTGTGTATACTATGTTCCCTTCATGGCATAGTTTACTTCTACTCCCTCTGTCAGGATACTTACTTGGGAGGATTTCTCAATTTGAAATTTTAGAAAATACTTAAGAATTGCTAGATGATTATTCTCATAAAACAAATTTGCAATTTGAGTTTTTTGACATTCATAACTCACCTTCAAAAAATGCATGGTCTCTATTCAATCTTGAGATATTATTTTTTTCAAGTGCATACAGGGTACAATTAGAAAATTATTTTATTGATGTTCATATGTGGGTTGAAGAGGTTACATCCTCAAAATTTGGAACCTAAAATTAATTCTAGATGGAGTTTTATCCGAAGGAGTAAATAGTTGAATATCTTTTGGCTTTTTGATAAATCTCTCTTTTTTGTTTTGTTTTGTTTTTGTTTCAAGGCGAAGTATTTATATGCATAGACAAGTGCGCAAGAGCAATAAACCCAAGAGGGATGTCGTGAGCATAGGCTATTCAGCCAAAGTCCCTTTAAAGTTAAAAGGATCTCCAAATTTGCACTTTCTAGAAGTTATTTAAGTGATTAGAATTTTCAGAAAAATATCGAATTCATAAAAAAATAAGTTTGTCTTTTTCAGTGAAACCTTCATTTGCTGCGTAGTGGGTATATGCTTTCAAGAACTCGAAATCAATTAATTTTTTGAAATTGTTTATCTTTTGAATCAAACTTCTTGTACAAAACTTCAGCCTAAATAAATCCCTCTACTTGTATGTTTTGGCCATAGCTAATAGTATTTGTTTATGTATATTTTCTTCATTTTTATATAGAAAATGATTTGATATGGCTGCAGCCCTATCAAAATAAGTAAAGCCTTATCTTATAATTCATCAAAAATTACAATTCAAGTATTGAAAACGCTTTACATCCATCATATCGGGTTAAACATATTAGTTGTGAAAAATAATTAGGACTTTAAGCTCTAAAAATCATGTATATTGCAACAAATTTTCTAGATCGTTCATTTCACCTTAAAACTAAGTGTTCATAGATCTATAATATCTGTACCATTTTTTGAGTTTTAAATTTTATTGTCGGTGATGGAAATTGATTTAGATCCATCATGGAGATTTCCGATTGCCGAAAGTGTTTCTCAGACGAGGATTTGAGGTGAGGCTTTATTTTGTTTTCATAAAGCCTAGTCCCTATAGAAAGTTCATCCTTTTTATATTTTGTATTTTATGTATTTATCATTTAAAAAATATAATAAAATAATACTTAAGTTTTTGAAAATAACGGTTTGATGATCACTTCGAAAAATATTAGATACCAACTTCATAGGGAAATTTTGAAAAAGTTATTACTCGATTTTACATTTTACCCTCATATCCTTTCTTTGATATTTTTATTTTTTCCAAGATAGCCTAAATTTGAACAAGGGTTTTTTTTTTTTCTTTGCTTGAGAGTGAACTTGAAATTCCAAAATACTTTTTTCGATAATTGAGGCAGTTTGGGCTTCAAATTCTAAACTCGCCACACTATTATGTTTTTTCAGCCCAAAAGAAATAGGTATCGCATATAAAGAGTCCATTTCCTTTGTTATAAGGAGGTAACAATTACTAATGTTAAATTGGACAGCTTGGGGTGAGTTGCGATACTAATGTTAAAATTGGACAACTTGGAGTGAGTTGCGAAGTTCGAGAAATTTTTTGTGGAACTTTGAGTCTATCCGATGACATTTTTACAACCATGTATTTTCAAATCTAAATGACAAGATTGATTGTGAGCTCCGTATAAAAAAGCAGGCAAGCTTTCTATGCTTTCCCTACAGCATAAAACTTATATACTCCCCATTTTCCAACCGTTCATTCTGAATGGAGGGCTAAGATTGCCCCATTCACAATGTCATGTCTCTACACCATTTTATTTTTAATTTTTTTCTGTAAACTATTTTGACATCAAATTTTGGATGTCCATTCCTCTATTCAACTCGCACTAGCGAAAAATATAAAAAAAACATTTTCAATAAAATAAAATAACCAAAATACATCTGAAAGTTTCAAAGGGTATTTTGCTCATTATATTTTATCGAAAAATTACTTTTAATATGTTTTATAAGTGCACCCCAATGAGAAGATGGTACGTACCAAATTTCATATTCATATAATTTGTATAAGAAAATTAAAAATAAACTATTTTGAGTCGTCAGATCTAAGATCAAACGGTGAGTGGCTCTCTTGATCAAAATTGAACGGGTGGATGGTAAGAGGAGGATAGAACTTCTATGCTACAGGGGAAGTATAGAAACCTTTCCGTAAAAAATGAATGATCTGTTTGTATACTTTCCCAAAGAAATAAGTGCAGTATCTCACAGATAAAATACAGTTTAAATTAAAAACTTATTTTTTAAAATAAATATTTAATAATTCTAAAATGGATCCCAAAAATTTAAATAAAAATACATTATAAACGTGGAGGACGTGTGTAGTATGTGCTTCGTGGGGCACCGTATAAAAAAAAAAATGCATAGTAGTTGAACATGGTCCACATCATTTTATTAAAATGTTATGTTAGGATACTCTCATATATATATATATATATATATATATATATAAATATAAGGACCTCGTCAAGCTCACATATGTAGAAATGCGGGCTTCTTAATAAATCTATTTTTGAGACAAACTTTAAGACTTAATTTTTACGGACATGTGATCTTTAATATGGAGATCATGAATATGAAAAGATAGATTAATTTTAAAAATTAGAAATAATAACTCTAGTAAAAAAATTTGGACTGTTAGTTTCCAAAATAGAACACCTATTTTGGATGCTTTACATTTTTCTGTACCACATATGTAGAAATGCAGTCCAGCCCGCATGAAATAATTTTTCTTTACTTAATATACTCAATATTTTTAACACTCGATAATCTTATTCCATCATGCAGTGACATTTTTGCCTAGGGGTATTTTGGATAATTTAACAGGGTAAAATTGAAATTATTGATAGAAAGAAGAGCAATAATTATCCATAGTGGTGAATGACATCATCATGACATCATCTACACGAAACAATATTGCTTTTTAACCACTAAAGAAATGTTATTATTTTTTTATAAAAATATCTATCGTACCCCCCTTAATTACAAAAAAAAATACATTTACTAAAAACATTTGTATTACAAAACAAAGATATATGAGTATTCAAAAAAGTTAAGTACATTAAATGAATACTCTTATGTATGAGTACCCTAACATAATCTATTTTATTAAATTGCATAGATACTTTTTTATCATTTCAAGTTTTTTTTACCTATGCTAAAATATATTTTTTTATTAGGATCTACATTAGAATCATCATGATTGTTTTTAAATAAAATTTTATTTTTTATTTAAATAAAGTATTTTAGTTTGAGACACTAACACCATATATTTCCCAATAAGAACACATTATACTTATTTTTCTTGGCTACAAATTGGAACGTGTACGATGCGAAACTTCAAGTTCAAAGGAACCATCCCTCCACTATAAAAAAAAGAATACAATGAATTTTAAGAAAAAAAATGAAAGAAGAGACATGAGCATAAAATATAAAAATTTAAGGATTATCTACAAAGATGTCATTTATCTTTTGTACATGGAGGTCACAATCATTCATACTCATTAGATGTCAAATTGGATGGCTTGGGGTGAATCATGAAGTCCAAGAATTTATTTTTGGAACGTTGTCCATTCAATAACACTTACAGCCACCCATTTTGAAATTCAAAGGACAAGAGAGACGGTGACTTTTACGTACAAAAGATAAATGGTCTCTTTATAAATATCAGGTATCACAGGATGGAACTGAAATCTTTCTAACCTCTCAAAGGGGCACACCCCACCCTAGGTTAGCTTGACTCTCTCTCTCATGGGTTCTAGATCAAGCTAGTTGGATTGTGATTTTGAGTAGCAAATGGATCTTCCCTTAGCTAGTGGTTTTCTTTTTCTTCTTTTTAATTTTTATCTCTCAGAAGGGTTAAGCTAAGAGACTTTAAGTGGGTGGTTCTAGATCGAGATCCATATGCATTGATTAGGTTATGGCATAGAAAGGAAAAATCTATAGACCAATTGAAAATCCCAATCATCCTTAGAAGGAAGAGACTCGACGTGGGGTATACTAAGACCGGTTGAGGTAATCTCCGGCAATTTTACTTCTTTAAAGTTTTATTCATGTTATGTTCTTCTTTTCTCATAAAGCAAAGAGTCTAGGTTTTTTATTATTGTGTAAAAGCTTTGTTTTAAATAGTAGCAAGTGAGATATTATTATTATTTATTTATTTATTTGAAGTGAAATTTAATAATAATTAGATATTGTGAGTGATTTTACCCGTGAAATAAAAAAAAAAATTAAATATATACACCATGCATTATCACATAATCCATCTTTCAATATGCGTATGTTGTGGTGTTGTATAGCCTTTAATAAAGCACAGTAGCATAACGAAATTCATTTAGCTGAACCCAAATAGTGAGATAAAGCTCAGATGATGATCACTGAGCTATTCTTTACAATAGCGTACTAAAGGTATGTTTGATCGTGAGAAGGATGTATTACTAAGGGTTGACAAGGTATTAAATTGCCAAAAACGCTATAGCAATTTCTAGTTTGACAGTTAGGAACCCTATAGCAAAAGTGGAGAAGTGGAAGTCCACAAATATCAAACATGATAAATGCAAACGTCCACCCCTCATAAAAAAGGCCAACTTCACAAATAATGAGAAACGTTGATTGCTTGTATTTCATTCTGTTTCATTTCCTTATTTTTTCATAATAAATTAAGTCTTAATAAAAATTCGAGGTTGTGTACATGTAATTGGGGCTCATAGAAAAAAATATATGTAAAATAATTTATAAAAAATAAAATGACCAAATTACCTTGGAACTTTTAAGAGTATTTTGGTTATTTTATTTTTTGAATTATTGTTTTAGTTTTTTTACAAGCATGTAAGGGTAAGAAGTATGGATGACCACAATGTTAGCTCAATATGATGTCCAAAAAAAAACATAAAATTAAAATACTCAGACATGCTCTTAATTGTTTGATCAAGATCGAAATGTTTATATCAATAACATTTTACTAGTGGAACTATTAGCATTTTTACACGATCTAGATTGTCTATTTTGTTAGACATGTATTAGATGAAATATGATTTCCAAAAGTTCGCTTGTTTAATAAAAAGGAATACCCTTTCATCCTCAATAAACAATTTAAATTGGCTTATTTCTAGATCTCCACGTTTACTAAATCCAACTTAAAACTGAACGCAATTTTCCAAAATCTTCAAAAATCTTGACAAATTAACCAAATATAGTATGTTCTTCGAATTCCAGCTTCGAGATTCCTGCATGGAAAATTCCCATTTTTTATTCTTGGTTAACCCCTTAGTAAATTACAAAGTAAATCTACAGAAAATTAAAGAAAAATACTATCCCAAAACACCAATGTGCATTTCATTTTTCCCCTTCACATTTCATGCCTCCATTTTATGGAAAACAACAATACAAGCAACCATCAATCAGTACTGTCCCACTGATAGATAGAAAGGAGAAAAGAGAAAGGTATGTGATCGGCTTAAGTGCCTACAAGAAATGGTCCACCGCGCCCAATAAAGTAATAATAATTTTTTATCTAAAATTTGTTATTTGTATATCATAAGATCATTTATCTTCAGTACAAAGAGCTCACAATTACTCTTAGCCATTAGATTTAAAATTGGATCGTTTGGGGTGTGTCATGAAGTTTGAGTTTTTTTTTTTTTACTTTGAATCTAGTCAACTAACACTCTTATAATCACCCTATTTGATATCGATAAAAAAGAGTGATTGTGACATCTTTGTACTAAAATAAATAGTCTCTTTGTATATTTTTTCAATAAATGTGTATGCATGTATATATGTATGCTCGCACGAAATCTAATTCCCCTCCCTTCCAATAATATGATTCAGCATGGTTGTTTGAGGGGATTAGATCTTTGAGGACTCAAGAGCATTATTTGAAATCATTTGCCAAGTGAATCAAAGATTACCAAAAAAAAGTTTCGGGATAAAAATTATCACCCTTACTATATTTTTGGGGGTCAAGATAATCTTTTTCCAATATAAAAGTTGATAGTTGGAAAAGGGGTTGGGGTCATGGTGGTAGCCTTCACATCTTAGTCACCGAGTTTTTATTCTCATTGACACCACCACACTAAACCTTAAAACAAAAAACAAATTCCTAAACTATTTGAAAAAAAAGATAAGGGTCGGTCTTCCCCACTGAATTACTCAAAAAAAAAATATTCGATAGTTAAGAGTTAGAAACAAGGATTTGAAATTTGCCAAACTGATTCAAAAATCACCAAGCAGACTCGGACCGCATGGGTACTAGGACTGGGTATCGCTTGGATTAGGGCATGTTGGACTAGTTACTCGGTTTTAATTTTACAACTCAAAAATAAGGAAAATGTCTCCCTTCTATTATTCTTATTATTATTTTATTTCATTTTTACAACCTTGAATCCACAGAAATGGCTTTTTTTTTTCCTTCTTTTTTTTTATTTTTATTTTTTATTATTATCAATTTGGACCTAAATCAATCCATCTTAACCCAAAAAATCAAGCTTTTTTTGTTAAAAAAATGCATTTGGGCAAGAATTTTTTCGAAAAAAAATTACCCCATTTTTAAGCCCAATATCCCAATCCACCTTTCTTTCAATATCTCTCGCATTTATCAACCAAATCATTTTAAATTTGATATAAAAGGTTGGTATAAATTTGATATAAAATGTTGGTATTGGAGTTTTGTAATAAATCCCTATAGAAATATGTTGGATCTGACGCCCAAATAGACGAAATTAAAAGTTCAAATTTCAGGGATTTTTAAACCCAAAATTGAAATTGAAATTGCATGAATTATCTCTTGATTTTTGACCAAATTGCTCAGATCTGTCCAAACTGTTCGACATATAAAACCCAACATTTTTTCTTGATTGAAAACAAAAAACTTTCCAATTTCGATTTTTGTTTTTCCTCCATTTTCTCCGCATTTCATTCTCAAAGTGATTTTTTATTTTGATGTGTTTTATGCCTCTTGTTAGATGAAATGATCAAGTTCAATTCTTTTCTCTTTCCTTTTCATTATTATTATTTTGTGGTTCTTGTATATTTTTTGTCATATTTCTTATCTTTTTGTTGCTTTGCTTTTTTCTTCTTTTCTGTTTTTTTTTTTTTGGGAAACTATAAAAAATATCCTATTTTATTTTTTAGGTTATCAGAAATAAACCCCAAATTTTTCAAAACCTTCCATACCTCATTCCACTATTTTTAACACTTTTTTACTAAAATACCCTTAACATAAGAGTTAAATCCATGAAGGCATCATGGTTGACCTAGATCCGGGATGGTCGTGGAGGATTCAAATGTTGTTCGTGTGGGGCTTAAGTCATCATGGTGCTATTAGGACCCCGACGATAGGGTAGCATTAGAACCATCATGGTACTTAAATAACCGTGATGATCACTTTGATTATCACGAATCTCTCACCACTGTGATACTATCATGATTCAATTAGAATCATGATAGTTAAACAACCAGTCACAGTGCTCTAAGAGCCATTATGCTTCAAACATGATTTTAACCTTAAACCCAATACAAAGTCGTTTAAAACTCGATATGCCCATCACAGATCTGGGTTAAC
>NW_006499436.1:1167192-1180351 GCF_000471905.2 Amborella trichopoda
GACCTATTGGGCTACCCATCCATTAGGCTACCCTGACCCATTGGGCTACCCGGACCCATTAGGCTACCCGGACCCACTGGGCTACCCGGACCCACTGGACTACCCGGACCTACTGGGCTACCCGGACCTACTGGGTACCCGGACCCACTGGGCTTCCCGGACCCACTGGGCTTCCCGGACCCACTGGGCTTCCCGGACCAACTGGACTTCCCGGACCTACTGGGCTAGAGAGAGAAAAAGAGCAGATCACCCGAATCCAGTGGGCTACCTGGACCCAATGTTAGAGAGAGAGACAGAAAGAGCAGATCATCTGGACCCAGTGGGCTTCCTGGACCTAGTGGACTCAGCCCTGTTGTTAGAGAGAGAGAGAGAAAGAGCAGATCATCTGGACCCAGTGGGCTTCCTGGACCTAGTGGACTCAGCCCTGTTGTTAGAGAGAGAGAGAGAGAGCGCAGAGGCTTGGGTTTAGGTTTTTGTTCTTCTGTGTTAAAAGGGCTGAAGAATGGCCACCTCAAGGAGATGAGGGGAAGGTACTAAGTGGGGAGGAGGGGGGTTTTGGAGAGGAGGTTGTGATGGAGGTGATGAAGGGGCTCGAGGCTGAGATAGAAGTGGCTCTTCTTTCTCTTCCTGTGACGCTTACACCAGTGGAAATCATGAGACGTTCTGCCCGTCCTTCTCTGACTCAAAGACCACAGTCATGGCCAGCATCGACATGGCCGGGCTGGTTTTTAAGATGCCGAGTTTCAGCGAAACAGAGGACTCAGGCTGCAAACGGGTTTTTTCTCTCAAAAGCTGAAATTGTGTTTCTTCCCTTTCAAAAGCTGAAATTGTGTTTCCCCTTTGAGGAGGTGTTTCTCTCTCTAACATGGTAAAAGGGCTTTAAATGTGGGTCTTTCTCTTGAGAATGGTTTCTCTACTAGTAAAGAAAAACACAATGCCGTTGCAAATGGGAGAAAAAAAGCGGTGGAGGGTTTTTAGGGGGGAGAGAGAAAAGGCCGAGTGTTTGTTTTTGGGGCGGGGAGTTTTTAGGGGGAAGTGGGAATAAGACTGAAAGTGGTTGGTCCCAAAAGTAGGGACAAAAAGGTCAAAAGTAATTCGTTATTAAAATTCACTGTCCAAGTCGATACTTGCAATTTTCGGATTTTTAAAATTGATGGTCCAAAAAATTTAAGTACACTCTTAACTGTTTACTTACTCTATATCCACCATTATTTTTTCTTATATTTAATTTACATAACACAAAATTGTTTTTTTCTCATTCTTCCCCTTTTATCTCCTTTTCTCTCTCTACCTGTCCTCTCTCATTCTTTCTCTCTCTCACTCTTTTTCTTTCCATTTTTTTTATACAATCCAGAACGAAATGAATTTTTTTTACGGTTTGACTAGTAAAAAAAATTTCGGTCCGACAAAATTCACGAACCCAACCTGCGATGAGGTAGGCCAACGTGTCCTTTTTGCTGTGTAAAATCCCTCTCACCCGTTGGTACACCTATCCACACCCACTCACAAGCGTGGGTGCACGGCACACGTGCAAGACGCAACGCTTCGCACCCCACGGTTTTTCGAGAGAGGCGATCCCAAGCCGGGTCCCAAACGAGGTCCCGGTTGTGACTAGATCGAGGCCCAACCATGGTCTAACCACGGTGTGCGCCTCTATCTTATCTCTACACGTGGCTCATCACGCTCAAGTGGATTTCCTTCAATGATCCTCTCCTTCTATGGTTTCTGGCACCAATGAGTCCAAGGAACATTCATCCTTGTCAAATCAGGCCAATACTCAAAATCCGAATCACACGAATGCTCAAAATCCGATCATCTCATCTGAAATTTTAGGATGAAATAGCTCAATATTGGATCATGACAGAAAAAAAGAAAAAACTACGCGTAGAATTAACCTTTGCTCAATTAGTCATTCAGTGCATTTAACCGGCAGATATAAAATCATTGTTAAGCAAGCTTAAGAGAAAATTAACGAACTAGCTTTGAACCCAATCCACCATGTGAATAACGAAGAAAAGTAGCATAACAGAGTAAAATTATACAAGCTACATAACCAACATGATGAAACTATGGGAAGAGATATAAGGAAAATGTTCTTCTGAATTATCATGGTTCTTTTGCTAGAACCACAAAGAAAATTGAGGTGCAGTGGAGTCATGTTATTGTTACCTTTGCAGTAGCATGCAATCCTGGTAGTCAGATTAGCACGAGGTGGACTTGAAACGCTTGGGCTTCAATATGCTTCCTTGCTTCAAGAATGGGATGGGATATTTTTATTGAGAGCCAAAATGGCCATGCCTACCACATATAATGACCTCAAAAACACAGTCCAAGAACTCATTGCAGTAGTTGCTTCTTTGGTTACTTCCATGGCCAAAGAAGCAACAACTTCTCAGATGAAAGATGGACATGAAGATAAAAAACTAGCAGCTAGAAAGGATCGAAGCTGAATTAGAATAAGGAAGCCCAGTGCTATTTATGGCACAGTCAAAAGAGTTGGTGTTGTAGGTGCATATTATCCATTTAAACCTTAGATAAATTTTAATTTAATTGCAACCCAAATAATTGAGATGATACTTGGATGATGATGATAAAATTTTATTTAGTGTAATTTTAAGACTTCAAATATTAGGAATGTAATATTTTTTACCCATAGACTAGCCTCAATAATTTATGGGTGTGGTTTGTATAGAGCCGAGGCTCTAAACAATCAAATGAGAGCCCACCTTCAAATAATGTCGAGAAATGTGGTTTCAATATTGAAAATCTTTGTGATAGCCTTAAAATATATTTTCATCTTTAATTATAAAATTTAAAGCTTAAAAAATAGTGTATATCGAACAGATCTATGAAAACTTGAAAATCGTGAAAATTGACGGTATAAACAATCAAATTTGAACCAACCTCAAAAAGTTCACTAGAAGAAGTTGTTTTGATGAACAAATATCTTCAAATTGATCATCTCGACATCAAGATGCATGGACATGAGAAAAAAATGGATTTTAAGTTTTGGAAATAGTGTATTTTGTAACGCATTTTTGGACTATCATTTTTCAAGATTTTTAAGTTTTTATAGATATGTCGATCTATACTATTTTTGAAGCTTTAAACTTTATAAATAAATATAAAAAATATATTTTATGTCTATCACAAAGGTTTCCAATATTGAGACCACATTTCTCGACACTATTTAAAGGTAGGCTCTAATTTGATTGTTTAGAGCCTAGGCTCTCTACAAACCGCACCCAATAGAAAAATCAGCCCTATCAAAATAGTAATGCCTCACCTCAAAACTCACTAAAAATTGCAGTGTTCCAACATTGAAAACCTTCAAATAGGTCATCTCAGTTTTGACTATTATGGTTGTGAAAAAAAGAAAAGAAAAGTATTTGAAGTGCTAAAACTAGTGTACATTGTAACACATTATCTAGACTACCAAAAAAATAAGTGTTTATGGATCCACAAGACTTGAACCGATTTTGGTGCCTCAAATTTCATAGTCGGTACTGGAAAATATTTTTAGAGCCATCATGAGGATTTATTGTGGCCAAAGTGCTTTACAAACAAGGATTTAAGGTGTAGCTTTACTTGTATTAATCATGCTTAGGCCTTATGTAGCTGCAGTAAACGTCTTAGATTGAATTAGAGGCAATCCAAGAGACAATTGCATATCGTATTTTAATTTTAATTGTATTTTAATTTTAATTTTTTTTCTATAGGTCTAAATAACTTGAAATTTTAAATTTATATTCTTAAAAATAGGAAAATCTAATCAAAATAATAATTTACAAAAATTATGATATTCTGTTTAGAGGTATTTTGGTCAATTTAGTTTTTATGAATAATTTTTAATATTTTTATTAAGTTCGCCTCGATGAAAGGAGAGTGGACATCTCAAATTTCATATAATTTGTATTTGTAGAAAAAAATTTAAAATTCAAATATGCTCTATACTCTCGAAAAGTAGGATTTAATAGTAAAATATGAAATATAAGAGTGTTTTCCCAATTTTAAAATAAAAATAAAATTTTCCATGGGCCGATGGAATAAATCAGGCATCCTATGAATCAACACTTAGCTATCTTCCTCCATTAGCTTCTCTCTAGCAAATTATCCAAGAAATCTACTTGGCTAAGATGATATGTCTCTCTCACAGTTTGTTCAATCAAGTCTTAGGAATATTGATGCACTCATATTCTCATCTCTTTTGAAAATTCAGAACCTTGACTGAGAAAGCAAAGATGAATGCAAAGAGAACTGTAAACCCAATAGTCATAGCTGCAACCACCCCCAGGAAGTTGTGATCGTATCCGTAATAGTCATTCACGAATTCGGCAACCGTTTGGTTCTTAAATGAGGCACCTGCATCTTCAAAGGTGGTATGTACATCTCCAAATTGAGAAGCAACCAGACCATACAGGGTCCATGCAACTGGGCATGCCCATGCATACCATCTCCACCATGCAGGCAAACTCTGTAACCAATAGGACAGATAGGATTAATCAGTTTTTGTCAAAGTCAGGGTAAATATTGGATGTTGAAAATTTGGAATGGCTGGTTTTTTGCAAGGTTCTTTAACTCACTGCGGGCCTCAGAGGAGGCTTTGGCCCGAGCTGATAGAAGATGAAAAAAGTATATAAAATACGGACTACGGAAAAATTGATCTATACCTGAAATATTTTAGAAAATAATAAAGTACAAAAATGACTTGACCAAGTCCGAGTCCGAGTTGCTGAACACTGGTTTTTAGTGATTAAGTTTTATAATTACAGTGGAGAGAGAGAGGGAGGGAGGGGGGTATCATTTTTTGGTCAAACTGGGAGTTTGGATTGGATGGTTTTTATTGATTTAAGTTTTATTATTGTATTTGCAAGGTACACTGGGAGAGGGAGAGAGGAGCTTCAAACAATAATTTCTGAATTTTTTCAATGTTTCAATCTATTAATTGATTATTTCAATAATCCATTTTCTATAATTTTTTCCTATCTTTCCTACACTTTTCATGCCTTTCATAAGTTTTCTACTATTTTTATTTTTAACAATTTTTAAAATTTCTTTTGCAATTTTTAAGCCCTTCAGGGTCAGACAAGTCCATTCCGACTCATGCCTATGTTACTCGGCTCGGCTTGGGCAGGGACCTCATCCCGAGCTGAGAAGAGTAATTTAACTTTGGTTCGTAGAGATACAAAGTAGGAAGAAGAGAGAAACATACCGCTCTAGGAATGAAGAATCCGGAGAAGAGGTTCCACGTTCCATTGAAGGCTCCGAACACAACGGACGCAATGTTATTATCGGGAGTCATGGCAATAGTCATCATGCCGAAGTATGTGAAGTACAGTAGTGTGAAGTACATAAAGAACATGTACGAGAAGAACTTGGCAGTTGTCCATTCAAATGCTATCATTGCATACACTATCACCCCATAGAGTAGTGCTTGAACCAATATATATGGAATCTCTATAAGAATCTGCATTTAAATTAACATATTGTGAAAAAGTAAGTGTATTGCACCCATAAGTTACTCGTAACAGTGTTTTAAAACTCAGCAGAGTCAGCTTGGACTCGGCCTACATCGGCCTCAGCAAGTTGCTGATGTAAGTAAGTGTATTGCACCATAAGTTACTTGTGACAGTGTTTAAAACTTAGCAGAGTCAACTTGGACTCGGCCAAGTACATCGGCCTCAGCAAGGTGCTGATGTGAGTTTGTATGAAGAAGATTGGGATTTTATAGAAATTATGTAGTTTCTATAAAAATTAATATTACTATATCATTAATAGGTTGTAAAAATGTATTTATATATAATTTGTATTTTTTAACATGATTTATGAATTTGTATTATTATAAGTTCTATTTTCCTAATTTTTCCCTTTTTTGAATTTTTCTGAATTCTTTCAAGCTATCAAATTCTTCCATTATTCCATCTTTTGTGAAGTTTTCTTCCATCTTTTATGTACTTTTAAAGCCTCGTATAGCTTCTTTTTCTTATTACCCACTTAGCAAATTTTCAATTTTGGTTGCAATTTTGCTCTTTTTTGGTCTTGTACACTACTCGGCGAGTCTACTTGGACTAGCCTGAGTTACTCAGCTTGGGCAGGGGAGGAGTTCCGAGATCGAGCGGAGTTTCTAAATCTTGATTTGCAATGTTGCATTATCTTGTAGGCTCTAGCTGCATATAGAGTGCTTCAGTGTCGTAAAATGAGTAAATTTTAGCCTATGTTCTTTATATGAGATAAAGCTGAGAAAATAAGCTTTGCTTGCCTACTGTGCCTTAGATGGAACTGAATTGAGCTTAATGAAGACTCAGATTTATCTTTTTGAATCGAAGTTCTCTGTATTTCCTAGAATTCTTATCCTTTAAGAAACTTACTTTTGCATTGTAACTAGATTTGCTAACCTGTGCAATGGCATATGGTAGAGCTGAATACGTTCCGGCTGCCCTTTCTCGATAGAATACAAGTCTTTCCACTGAAACTACTGGCTGAACCGAATAGGCATTGTTAGTTCCAATGAATAGAACAGAAGCATACATGGAACCCATTGCATTGAAGAGATCCTGTGGGTTAGCCCTGCAAAATACATTCTACGAACCATCAATTATGGTTGTAATGATTTGAAAGTCCAGTTGGTCTTCGCTCTCATTCTCTCAACACGACAGTCCATCTTTTAGAGGAATTTTCACACCTTTTTGAACCAAGATCCCAAAACATGGTCCCAATCAATAAGGCGATGAAGAAGGTGAAGATGAATTTCATGGCCGTATAAGAGGGGTTGCGCCAGTAGGACCAGTGCTGTTTCCATAAGCAAGCGAAGCACTGCGTGAGGAATGGCTGAGAATACTGAGTAGGGAAATAGAGGTCTTCCGAGCCTGGGGGTGGTGAACTCAGTGCTTCAATCATTTCCTTGTTTTTCCTGTAACAATATTGAATTTCAAGTTGGAAAGTAGATTAAATGAACCAGATACAGAACATTAAATACAATTAAACCCATAAAAGAAAGCCCACTTATTGAAAAGAAGAAGAGAATAAGTACAATGGAATAAAATATAAATAAAATCACAATCATTGTGTTGATGGGGTAAGTTATTACCTATACAAATGAGAGTTCTTGTATACTTCAGCAAAACTAACCCCTAAAATATCTTCTTGTGCCTCAGATGTGGCCTCAAGCATCCAAGTTGCAGGATTGTAGCCTTCTTTTATCTTGATGACTCCATTGATTCCCTTCACCAGATATGGCTGAAGTCAGGCAATTGTAATTGCAATTGTGTATGTATATGCATACATATGGAGGCATGTATTGTGTGTATATGTGGATGTTGATCCATGAAAATTACTATTTTATTTGACCTCACCTCAAAGTATTCAATGAGATGGCAAGAATGGGATCCGAGGGGGCCGGCATATATTGCTTCACCACCAGTCTTCATGAGGAAAAGCTGGAATCCAATCAATTCAAGGGAATCAATGGCAGGCTTATTTCATCATATGAAATGATAAATAAAATAAAATAAATAAATCCCTTCAAAATTTTTGATCAGTGTAGAACCCTCTTAAATTTAGTTGGTTCTGACCTCATCAAATGCATCAAATATATCAATGCTAGGCTGGTGGATAGTACACACTACAGTTCTTCCAGTATCAACAGTGTTTCTAACTGTTCTCATCACAATAGCAGCCGCCCTGGCATCAAGACCAGAGGTTGGCTCATCCATGAAAATAATGGAGGGATTGGCCACAAGCTCCACAGCAATGGTAAGCCTCTTTCTTTGCTCAGTCGAGAGACCGTTCACTCCAGGCAACCCCACTAGAGCATTCCTTAACGACTTTAGTTCTATTAGCTCCATGACCTCCTCAACAAACGTCTACAAAAACCAGCTTATATCAGTTGGACAAAATATATATATCTATCTTTAATATACAAAATGCGAGTTTCTCGAGCATATATTGTGTTGTATATGTCAGATTTTGAAGAGAGTGGTCTGGATAAAGGAGAATTATAGAGTGCATAATGTGGTGGTGGAGTGGTGGCGAGAGAGAGAGAGCATTCATGATGAAGCATAGACTTTGGCCTTCCTACCTTTCTTGTTTCAGGGTTGACATTAGACGGAAGTCGAAGCCATGCAGAGTAAAGTAATGACTCGTAGACTGTCACTTGAGGAGAATGGATATCATTCTGCTCACAGTATCCAGATACCCGAGCAAAGGTTGCTTGCTTCTTAGGATAACCAGAGATACTTATAGTTCCATCAATATGGCCATGTGTTTTCCTTCCGGCTAAAACATCCATCAAAGTTGTCTTACCAGCTCCAGTAACACCCATCAAAGCAGTAAGAACTCCTGGCCTGAATGCCCCACTCACGCCCTTCAGGAGTTCTAGCCGATCTTCTTTCCCGCCCTGAGCTTTCATTTCCTGCAAAAGAAGAAGAAAGTGTCACCATTACAGAAAATGCATAAAGCCCACATTGAGATATTTCACTACTGTTTTGAATCACTTTAGTTCTTGGTAAATATAGTCATTTTATTGTAATATAACAGAGAGAGAGAGAGCACATTTTACCTCTGGCATATCTATTGAGTATCTGATATCATCAAAGCAGAGTGAGAGAGGAGTAAATGGAAGAACCATGCCTTTCGTCCACTCTTGACTAGAAGCCATGGCATCTGACCCATCTGATATTGAATCAGTTGAGATGTTATTCCTCATGATTTCACCATACATCCCTGCAACTCAAATGAGTTTTCATGAGCTGAAATCCATAAGCAAACTCCATAATTTTAGAAAATTGTTAAACAATGTACCTTCGATACAACCAAAACCAATAGATGCCTTTCCTCTCAACGAGGGAACAGATGATAGTTCGACCATGAAATTTTCACCAGTCCTATTCATATGCTTCTGTTTCAATTCTTCTTCGGATATGTTTACATGGGATTTACCAAATGCTGCATATGATAAGACATGGGTTCTCAGATGAGGTCCTTAGGAAAATATATCACACTTAGTGGATTGAGAATTGTTTAGTACACTCACGTTTGAGATATGTGAGAGCCAAGATGGAGAGGCTATTGAAGAGGATGATGTATCCCACCAGTGCACCTACTCCTATCCAGTACCAGTAACCTACGGGAAAGATTCCACGAGACTTCAACAGTTGCACTCCAAGAGTTTCCGTCGACCCATTTGTCACCTGCACAAGATTTTCAAACATGGAATTTCAATAGGATATGGAAGCACTGCACATACCAATGGAATATGTTAAAGATAATCTTACTTTCTTCCAGCTATCTCCAAGGAATTCATTAACTAATATTGCATTCTCCGCGTACATTATCGGTGAGATCCAATAGCCCCATATCCACCACTTTTTCACTTTCTCTGTTAATCAAAGCTTCTCCTATTGACCACCCGTTTTGTGACCAAAGTAACAGGAAGTAAAGTTTGCAGAATTATTTTAATTGTAGTAAATTACCTCGTGAGAGAAGGAGACCACTAAGAACCATGACAACAAGGATAGAAAAACTCCCAAATGTGTTCGCTATAATCATGTCCCGACCCACAAAGGCCATGAATTGAAAAAGTCCAGATGCCATCTGATTTACTAGAAAAAGTAGCAGGTACTGCCGAAACATCCTGCAAATTAAGTATGAAAATATCACCTTTAGTTTGTATAATTTTCTATATTCAGCGCTCTAGCTTGGCCGAAAATACTATCCATCTTTCTGATTTCCAATTCCTTAAGTCTGTCTAGGCACACGAAATTCATAATCCAGATAATCATCACCTTCTGTTATTAACGTTTGATGAAATTGATACACAACTAATTTCTCCTATATCTTCTCAAGGCATTTAGAACCATCTATATTGTAAACCTTTATCTATGGTTAATATGGAGGCAGAGGCCCTATCCTCAGTTACCTAAAAAGAATAGAAAGGCTCGTAATAGCTTATTCTCAGACCAAAGACCCAAATCATTAGTATTACTAAACATCTTCAATGGAATTAGGATTCTTGGTAATAACTGGTGAAATTTCATATTTTCCCATTTAAAATTTCTCCAGTAGCTATTTAGTGTAAATGAGACCAAAGTTACTACGGATGACTTTCTTACCTTCCACCATTTGGGTCGAAGCCCACAATATAGTAAGTTATGACAAACCATATGCCAGATTTCAAGAATGACATGGGGATCTTGGTGATCCATGTTGATATTGCATAGGCCCAAGCAGGGAAGAAAAGCATATCTCTTTGTTTATATAAGACAGGTAGCTTTGAAATGGTCATTGGTAGCTCAGCAAACTCATTGAACAAGAGTGTAAAAAGACCATAAAACATGGCTCCTAGATAGAGCCCTCCATCTTTAACTGTATTTCGGTGCATTTTAGTGCGCACGAACACTGACGTCATGATGAAAGCCATAATTGCAAGCTGCCAAAAATAATGCAAATATACTTTTAAAATATGAACTATTAGTTGTTTAGTGATCATTATTGGGAGGGAAATGTCACATGACGCCTTCAAATTTTTGGTTTCAAGATGAAAATCTTTGAAAATATCTAGAGAAAATAAAGACAATGTGGAAGCAACTAGTATTAGGAAAAATGAAAGGCAAAAGAAATGCTAGCTTTTAGTACACCTTTTAAAGTTATAGACAGCATTGTGTTAAGCTCATGCGCTTTAAAAACTTAATTTTTACATTTACGGATATGCCACTTGCAGATTCCTATTTCTCAATGATTTCCCTCGATCGAGATAATTGTCTGAATCCCATGAATCCCTTTCACAGTAGTTCATCAATATCTTCTTATAAAGAAAGTCAATTTCAATTCTTAAATAATCCACAACATTTATAGTTCTACTTTAACAAAACTTTCCCTTTTATGCAGAAAAGAGACATACCAATAATTATTGTCTTACATATGGATGATTCCTCAATATCTTGTTCATTTGCAACAAGATATTTTTTTTGTGCATTAGTAAGGGAAAAAACATGAGAAAGGGAAAATTGCATGGAAAAGTTTGAAAAAACTCAAGGTACTTGGGAAATTTTACTTTTGTTTTTTGATATTCGTGGGAGATGTGTTAAAAATTATATTTGAACAGTGGTGAATCTTCATTATATTTTTTATCGGATTTTCAGGTGGTGGACCAAAAAATTGCCTAAAAGACCGGGGGAGATTGTCCAATAACTGTTAAAGTTACTTACTTGCACAGTTTTGAAGATATGATAAAATGAGTTCCTCTTCATCAATAAGAGTTCCCTCAAGAAGCACACTTTCAAAAGCTCAATCTCATTTACACCATATCGGGAAGTTGTAAGGGCAGCAGGGTGACTCTTACTCTTGTCAAATGGGATAGCTAATTCATCACATATTTTTATTCCTACATGAAACGATTGGGCAGCTTCTGCAAATTCCTTGACTGGAACAAATCTGTAAGGCTCATCTTTGTGAAACCAATACTGCCCTTGATCTTTCATCGATGTAACCTGAAAATTCATAAGCATATCCACTTAGACTTTGTCATATAATGAAGTGAGGCTTGCAGGAGAATGAAGGTTACCATGTGTTTGTACGGAACAGGTTCAAACATGAACAAACCAGATAATCACAGAGCCTCTCAGGTTTTAGTTGTTTAAACTAGAAGCTTAAAAGCATAATCCTTTGGATCTTGATATTTCATGCACAAAGGGTGTGCTTAAGCTTCTCAAAATCTTCTAAATACACATTTGCTTGAAATAGGACAATTTGAAAATGCTCTATGTGATTTTTGGAATAATATGCGTACTAAAGCTTCTCATAATCTCTCTGAATGAAAATTCTGAGAGCCCAATTGCTCATAGTATGACATCTGAAGTTTTAAATTCAATTTTGATTAATTATGCATCATTAAGCTTCTAAAAATCATTTTGGATCAAAATTATGAAAACCTTTTGCTTCAAGGTGATTATCTGAAATTTGAGATTCAGATTTACAGAATTAAGGAGTACAACTAGGGGTACTCACTTCTTGCAAGAAGTCAGCAACTCCTTTCCTCTCAGGGCATCTAAATCCCATTGATTCAAAGAATTCTAATACATATTCGAGAGGACCCTGATACACAATCTGACCATCTGAGAGAAAAATTATGTCATCGAAAAGATTGTAGGTCTCAGGAGCCGGCTGCAACAGTGATATGACAGTTGTTGCCTTGAATATATGTACTGCTTGCCTGATGGAATTCACTATATGATAAGCAGTGGAACTGTCTAGCCCAGTGGATATCTCATCCATAAAGAAAGCCATTGAAGGCCCAACAAACATCTCCCCTGTCAAAAATTTGAGTTTCAGCCATAAACATGCCGATAAATTCCTTCTAGAAAAAGAAGTGTTATGAGTCTAATAATATGTGAAAAAGTTTTCAATCATTATCTTATTTAGTCTTAATAGAATTATATAGCCCATCTAGCAAACATAATAGTAATATTAAGAGAAAATCTTTAGAGATTTTCCGGTGAAACTTCGACAACCAGAGGCTTATCTTGTAAAATTTTAGGCATCTTATGCAAATTAGTCTGCCAAGTTTAAGTGTTTGGAGTAAGAAATACCATGGTGCAGTATTTGGCTTAAATCTGAATAGCTTTATTGAAACTGTTTACTCAGAGGATTTTGAAAATTGAAATCATATTTAGAAATTCTCCATATTATATCTGTTACCTGTTGTGAGACGTTTCTTCTGTCCCCCCGATATTCCTCTCACCATCCTATTTCCTACCTTGGTGTCAGCACACACATCCAGGCCTAATATCTGTATATCGGATAGAGAGAGTGAGAGAGAAAGAGAGAGAGAGAAGGGGGGGGAGGGGGGGGGGGGGGCATAATAATAAGAATGGAGAGAAAAAGAGGGTTCACCCACTCCCTTATCTGAGTAGGCTTCATAAAAATAGCTTGAAAGGATATGAGGTTTTCAAAAGTGATCTACCTTCAACATGTAATCTGTAACTATGCCGGCATTTTGACCTTCAAGTGCTGCGGCCTATAGAATGGAAACAATGATTTCAAATTTCAGTGGAAAATTATTTTCCTGTATAATCACCATTCATCAAGATTCAAGGAGATTTTTTACTCTAACAATGCAGTTCAAAAATATGGAGGTCATTGTAGTTTCAACTGAAGAGGTGGT
>NW_006499436.1:1183446-1196009 GCF_000471905.2 Amborella trichopoda
TCATAGCCATATATCTCGATGTCGAAATGATCAATCAAAGGGTTTTTCGATATTAAAACTACCTCTTTCGATGGATTTTTGAGGAGCATCCGTAGTTCAACATTATAAGGTAGCATCCTTATATAAACTTCTTCCTTAACAAATTAGGGATGAACGTCAATCAAGACTCCCAATATTCATAATTCGAAAATACGCTTCCAATAAAGCTCATAATATGCTTCCAAAGTTCATAATATTGTCCAAAAAAAAAAAAAGGTTTCTACAAAACTTTGGACCACCAACCTTCCAAGAAACTAGGGTTGGGAACAGATCTAGCTTGGCCCTAGCCCGGCCATATTCCCCTGAGGACGGGCCCGAGCCGAACCAAACATAGTCTATCTTGGTCTAGCCAAGCCCCTCGGCCCTATTTTTTGGGGTTGGGCCCACCGGCCCATTGCGAATCCTACAAGAAACTAAGGTTTTATTGGTATTTACTCTTCTATTAAGCCAAACATATCAAAATGATCTTTATAAAGACTAAGGGAAGTTTCCAAATTTGAAGCAAAATGAGCTTTATAAAGACTAAGGGAAGTTTCCAAATTTGAAGCAAAATGATCTTTATAAAGACTAAGGGAAATTTCCAAATTTGAAGAATATATTCCCCTATTTTTATCTCTCTAGAAGATTAGAATCATAAATTTTTGCATATGGGGTGAACTCCAGGGAATATTTAGTCATTGTATTTAAAGATAGAGAAAAAGGAGTTAAAGATAGAGAAAAAGGAGGAAACAGAGTATCTGCCAGCTCTTAGATAAGTGAAAATGGTTCTAGAAGCCCAAACTTTATTTTCTTTCTCTCCCTACTGCCCTTTTCTTTCTCTAGCTTTCCAAAAATTTATGAATTGATTTCGTATCGGAAGTAAAGAGAGAATCAAAAGATTTCAAATAAATTTGAGGACCAAAAGAAATAAAGCATAAGCAAAGTTGCTACAGCGCCGGGGCCGGTAGGCTGGCTTTCGGGCACCCACATTTGGGTCGGACCATGTCACATTTTAAGGCTTGCAGTCTGGGCCCAGGCATAGCCTAGAAGGTCGTGAATATTTTTAAGGTCAGGCTTAGAGTAGCACTAGCCCTACCCTGTCCCAATCCAAAAATTGTTTAATTATATGTTTACATATTTAAATATTTTAAATATTTATATAAGGCCCAATCTGGCTCGATGTTTTTCAACTGGTTTGGGCATGGGCCTCGCCATCACTAATTCGGCCCGTGTCTTACCTAGTAATGCTTATGACTGGCTTTTGCAATGCCTAATCTTGGCCCATTACTCTAAATATAAACCTTTGCATGCATATATTTAAGAAGCTGTGGTAGCCTAGCCCGAGATCGGCACGAAAAGTGTATGAAAAATTTGAGATGTATCATCTTGAACCTAGCTATTACCTTCAAGGGAAAAAAAAATTAAATTGGACGTTTATGAGCATGAGGAAGAAAACATCATGGGATTGAACAAAGATGCATATTTTAAAAAAGTTAGATCCATGTCTTAAAAACTAAATAATTCATTATCATCATTATCAGAGTTTTATCCCAACTATTTGGAGTTGCTATACGAATATTTTTCTGTCATTCTGCTTTATCAAGGGCCATACTGTCAATCAGACCATAAGTGTTCTTAGGGAACGCCCTGATATGAGCAGATTACATCGATTCATGATTCATAAAAAGTTGCAGCAAAATTTGATGCCGGCTACCCACATAACACAACTTTACCTGGGCTTGGAAATAGAAATGACTGACAAGGGACTAGCCAAGGCGCAGTTATGGTTTTCTTTACAAAAAAAAAAAACTCAAAATTTAATTTCTCGAAAAAAAAGAGAAAAAGCCATTTCGTATTGTTTATGTAAATAACCACATTCTATATCTAAAATATAAACTAAAGCAACTCTTTTGCTTGAGGGAGTAATTGTACAATATGGTCCCTTTCGAAGATAGTATAGACGCTTCATATTATATGCTGCCACCATGTAAAACTCCATCGTACGACCGCAAGTTTTAGGGATGAGAGCTCACAACCAAGCCACCAATATCACGAAGGCAAAAGTTCATCCTTGATTGTGGTTGGAAAGAAAATAGCATCCTAAGATTCAATGGTGACCTTCTGAATTTTGGACATTTGTTGAGAAACTCAAATTATGTTATTTTTTTTTTTCCAAGAGTACGGAAATTTTTATTACATAAACCTGCTTACATCCAAATTACATATCAAAACCAGAAATAAAAATAATCTCTGGGAGATAAACATGATTTTTTGCCAAAATGTCAGCTCTATCATTAGCTTCTTGATAAACATGTTGAAACACAACTGCACGGTTTCGATATATATCCCAAACTTCATTCCAACAATCTCTTATATTCCATAGTGGCCTTCCAATCAAGTTGCACCAATTAATTAGATTTAACGAATCCCCTTCCACCACCCAACTTAAATAAGCACATTTGTCTCTCAAAACTTTAACACCTCATAATAGAGCCATGAGGTGAGCAGTCTTGCAACCGGAAGAGTTATTGCCTTCGTTGAATGAAAAGAGGAGAGGGGTCCACATAGCTCATTCCAAATCTAAGTCATTCGTTGTCAATTTTTTAAAGGCAAATGAATTAAATCGGAGATTGTGAACCTCTTCCAGTCTCTCATTCAAGGGAGAGATCTCCCACTCATCTTGGCTTCGACTGCTCCCCTCTGCGGGGGGCATCGTCTCCTCGAGAACGAATTGGTAGACCTCTTCAAGGTCCACGCTTGAGGTTCTCGCGCAACAAGACCTAGGAGGAGATCTTGCAACTCTTGACACAGTTCCCTGATAAGGATAGCATCAGTTTCTGAAGCGAGTGACGTGAAGTAAGCTTCCACTCCTCTATGGGAAGAAAAATTCTCCAAAAGATTTTGGACATCATACAAGTAGCCACCTAGTTGCTTGGCATCTTCGTTTTGCTAATAACGATTTCCCCCATCTCCTTGACGAAAAACCATTCCTCCCTTGCCGAGCCGCTTCTCTTCGCCGTTCGAAGTACTACCTCTGCCTTCCCTTTCTATACTATACTCAGGCCCCTCCTTTCCAATAACTAAGAAAAAAATCTAATACCAATCAAATCAAAGGCTTACTGCGTCTCTGATTCTTTCGGCCCCCAAGGGAGTTTACTCGACCCATTCCGCAGACTCTCGCACTGCTCAAGTGTGCAACTCCTATGAGGACCTTCTTCCCTTCTGCCCACTCTCCGTTCACACGATTCTCAAATCGGTTAGGAAGGGTGGGTAGCAGGTACCATAGGCCCTTTGGTTTCAGCTTTGCTAGCAGTAGCTTCTACACAAGGACCAAAAAATTGGTAAATAGTCTTGCTATTTGGATTTGAAGTTAGTCCTCCAACTCTTGTTGGTCTCGGATTTTCAAGAGAACTTCCATCAAAGTTCAATTTCACACTACCTTGTAGTGGTGGAGTCCATCAACTGTATGGTCTAAAATTTTTACAAAACCAAAAGATTTAGGTCTTATAGAATATCTACCTTTGAAAGACCATATCCTTCATTTGTATTCCAATACCAGAACCACATGTTATGAATGATTCTATCTTTAATTCTTGGCATATCATAACCAATCCAATCAAAGGTGCAACGATTTCTCTCCATCCAGATTTCCCAAAGCAATGAGCCCCTAAAAATATTCTAGATAATCATTCATTTTTTTGGCAAATTGGGTAAACACAGATGTTGTACTATATCCTTTAGACAAGCTGACAAATGTAACATAATACCCATAAAGCTCAAGCTCATTTCCACAACTGATTAGTAATTGAACAATACAAAAAAGGGTGATCACATGTTTCTTCATCCCCTTTACATAAGATACAGGTGTTCACAATTAACTTACCTCTAAGCCTTAGATTATCTATTATTAGTACCTTATTCTGAGATAAGATCCAAACAAACATATGACTTTATGAAGAATCTTCCATTTCCATATCTTGTTAAGTTCAGGTACAGACCATCGCACCCTATTGTTAAAAATCAGATAATATGCTGATTTCGCTGAAAACATCCGATCATTAGAAAGTTCTCAAATAACTTCGTCTCTCTCCTCAACAAACACATAAACTTCCTCTAAACTTCGCATCAAATCTATGAATTGTGAGATTAACACATCTAATATTATGTTGTGAACGAATTGCATATTCCAACATCCTCCATTACCATTTCGATTAAAAGCATCACTCACGTTCATATGCTGGGGCACACATCATTCAAAAAGGTCTCTATACATAACCTTCAAGGTCCATCCCCCAACCATCGAGAAGACTAAAACTCAACCGATACCCCATTTCCAACCACTCATCTAATATTTCTCAATACTATTTCCTTATTAGCAATTACTTTCCAAGTTTGAATTTGGAACCTGCCTCATCCTCCCCTTCCAATAAAGTTACTTTTATCCATCCCATATTTTGCCACAAGAATCACCTTCAATAGCTAGTCGTTATCTCCCAAAGATATCCACCACCATTTAGCTAATGAAGTTTGATTAACACATTAAGTTTTTTGATACCCAAACCCCCAACTGACTCTTGGGTACAAACTTCATAATAATACACTGATCCCCACTTAAATCTCTTGAGTGCAAACACTCTTGAGCAATAAGTATGCCATTCGTGATAATTCTATCTTTGATAAATACAGATTGAGGACTAGAAATCACATCAGGGAGAACTATTTTATACCTATTGGCGAGAACTTTTGCAATGATTTTGTATAAACTCGTGAGGAGACTGATAAGTTGTAAATCATTTAGATTTACTATTACATCATACTTTAGAATCAAAGCATTAAAAGTCGAGTTTATACTTTTATCTACAACCCCACAGTCCCAAAATTCTCTCACCATAGTAAAGACATTTAGTTTTAGCATTTCTCAGAAAGTTTGGATGAATGCTAAAGGGAATCCGTTCAGCCCAGGTGCTTTATCACCTGCCAGCAAGAAAACAACTCACTTAATCCCTTCCATGGAAGCTAGGATTTCACGTTCTTTTGTCTTACTTTCATTAAGTCTTTTAAAAGGTACTCTAAGGAACTTAACTTCAAAACGATGTTCACTGGTGAAAGCCTTTTCAAAATGACTAACAAACTTACTTTTCCACCCCACCATATCATTTTCAGCAATATTTGGAAAAGTAATTACCAATATATCATTATGTCTCCTCCTTACATTTGCAATAGCATGAAAGTATGATGTATTTAGATCTCCACTCTTTTAGCCATTTCACCCTCGATCTCTGCCGCCAATACACTTCCTCTTGTATTAGGAGATTGTGTAGCTCATTTTGAAATTGTGGTCTTCGAGCCAAAATGACTTCAATAACGTCTCCATTCACTTGAATATTATTATCCAGTTGACTGATCTCTTGGACAACAAGTTTTATCTTATTTTGAAGATTGAATCTTAAAGACTTCTTCCACTCAATTAATATATGCTTCACATTAAGCAGTTTTTTATGACTTTGAAACCACACCACCCATACCTAATAGTATTACACCATGTGTTCCTAATAATATCCCTCACCTCACTCTCCATTTGCCAAGCATTCTCCTTTCTAAACAGTCTAGGTCCCACCACCTCATTAGACGTACCAAGGCACAGGGGAATATGATCAAATGATAATTTTGGGAGTGACTTAACTCCAACTAAAGAAAAATTTCTTTCCCAATCAACAAATACCAAGAATATATTAAGTTTGCTCATGATAAGATTAATGGTACTATTATTGGACCAGTTGTACGAACATCCATTAGTAGACAATTCAAGCAAACTACTGGACATGATAAATTCATGGAACATGCACATTCCAAAATTAAAAGAAACATCAGAAGAAGTTCTATTAGGCCTTCGAATAAAAATGAAGTCCCCACCCACACAAGTAGGTAAACCAATATCATTCACCGCATTCTATATTTCAATCAGAAATTCATGCTTGAAGGCCACAATATTTGGTCCATATATATTCAATAACAACCAATGAAAAATAAGAAAAAGATCCTTAAAAAACAACACCCAAACAATGAGAAATGTGGATAACATTCACACAACTCAAAACAAATGGGTCCCAAAATGTCCATAAACCATCAGATGCTCCTACATAATCCATCCCACAAAATTGAACCTCAAACAAACTCCAAACATCCATAATATATCTAATCGTAGAACTAAGCAATTTCGTTTCCTGCAACATCATAATATCTAGCTTGTGCTATGCTATCAAAAAACGAATTTCCTGCTTCCTAGCATCTCTTAGTCCACGGACATTCCAAGATACAATCTTTATTAACCAATGATGGGTCAGCAACCATCACTGGTGGATTCCAAGCTGGCAGTTGGTTGTCCATCAGAATCACTTTCATCATCACTAAGAATTACTAACTGACCTAAATCTCATCGACAGTTAGCTCTTTTGCAAAATCTTTCAGACCTCCTCTCGCTGCCACCCTAGCCGAAGAGCGGGTAGGTTAATAGCCGCTTTAGCTTTTCTTTTCCCATGTTTGCAAACCTCTGGTCCACCATTTGAATGACTTTCATTCTTCTCCTGTTGCTTGGTCTGGCCGGACTTCTCTTTTTTTACATTTTCTTTAATGTCTTATAGAATCACCCCAATGGAAACATTAAAGTCAACTCCCATATCATCTAACATTTGCTTGACCCTACAACCTCTTGTGGTAGTTTCCCATCTCTCACATCTGCAGTTAGAACTGCTAATGGGTGCGACACAAAAGCCATCACCCCTTCTCTAGCATTTGCATCCACATCATCCAAGTTCTCAACCACTTCAGGTTGAAGCACATGCACCAAATCCCCTTATCCCAGAACAGGATTCACATTATCCTCTTCGACGATATGAACTCCATCTACACTTGGCACTGGAGGGATAGCAAGAATAGGCTGGATCAGACCCGCATCATTAAGTATATGTTCTAGTTCCTCATCAATGACTCCCATTACCATCTGTTGGTTAAGTTATTGTTCATCTAGCAGCACCTCCACTTCCTCATCATTAAGCATTACCAAAACTCCCATAAAGGGAAAATCTCCCTCACGAACGGTGTGCACCTTGTTCTTCTTCTTTGCTACAAGTCTGTAAGGCAGTAGCTTGGCCAGAAGCATCTTGAAGATGAATGAAAGGAACATATATAGTAATGCAAATTTTTTTATACACAACAATGAGGCTGTGTCTGTCAAGAAATTCTCAATACTATCTTTCCTCTCCCTAGCTACATAAGGCGAGAGGCATGACTTCTCTAACACAAAACCTCCCCACTTTTCTAGGTAACTGGTACTTCCCTAGAGAAAAGCATCAAATTTTGGTGGGCACAAGAGATACCGGTCATATCTAGAATCCTCTAAGAAAGTTGCACAATTAATAGAAATATCACACTCACCCGATATGCCCTTAGCTTCTAAAATCATCACCTCCTTAAAAGCAATGGAATTATCATTCACATCCCTATCATCCAAATTTGAAAAAACCAATCTTTCTAAATCCTTATATCCTAGAGTATCGGAAGGATTAATATTTTTCTTCTGTACCCAAATATGTTTATGTTTTTTTTTATTCCATTGTTCATAACAGAAGGAGGCAATATAGAATATACTGGCCTGTTAAAATTTGAAATTTCAATGCCACATGTACGCTTCTGATTGGCATGGTTGTTGGTCTTGTACGGCTTCACCATGGATGGACCTTTGTGATTGCAAAAGTTACCTACTGGTTCAAGCTCTCCATGGTGTAAAGTCTTCTTGATTTTTTTATTTTTCAATTGAACCAAAGTCCACCCATCATTATGTAAATCCCTACCATGATCTATAACTATGGATGGCTTATTCACGGCATTTGTATCCTTGGTTGGGTCTACCGAAGTGCCCTCCACAGTCACCTCAATAACAAAATCATCGTGGTCCACCCTCAATCTTAACTTCTTATGAACCGGATAAAATATGTTAAGAAGAAATTTTACTCTGACAAACCTCATCCCCTCGCTCTTCAACAGATCCCAGTCCACCCTAGAAAAACTCCCACGTAAGTTTGCAAGTTTATGAATCACACCAAGGTTCTAAGCATGAAAAGGTATGGCCCACAAACGAATCCAAGTCTCTTTCATCGGGACATGAGAAATATGCACTCTAAGACACCAAATATCTAGAGTAACTGTTCTCTTACAAACTAAAAAAATCTGTGATGAATCACCCTTTTTTTGTCATCTTCATAGCTTAGGCAAAAAGCTACATGAGGCGCTCCCAAAGCTTTCACCTGTGGAATATAGGACAAGCCCCAAGCCCTTCTTGCCCAATCTCCCAACCCAAAAACATCATCTGAAGGAAGAGAAAAATGAACAAATGACAACTTTTGTAATATTTTAGTAGAATATGAAAGAGACTTCAAATCAAAATATACAAAAGGGATCATACAATTCCCACCATCATCCTCCTTTCCATTACTATTATCCCCATAACTGCCTTCTCCACTCACCATTTTTGCCCTCTCTCTATCCCAGGCCAACCTAAAAATCTCAAATTATATTTTTATTTATGTTGAATATACTCATATTGTGATTATACATATCATTAAAAATTCTCTTAACTAGGTCTTTTATCTATAGGAGTAACTATTTAGTATGATCTTGCAAGAGTATGCTATACGTGCTCATTTATGAAAGCATTTAATTCTCGTAACTTACATTGATACTATCGTGATTACCTTTTTCTTTTTCTTCAAGAGAAATTTATCAAAATACATTTAATTTATTAACTATTTAATATTTTATACATCTTTACATATTTCATCTCATGATCATGTGTATTTTGATGAGATTTATGAAATTAAATCCAAATAAATAAATAAAACATGATATAGTTCATCTCTTTGATACATTTTGATAAATTTATCTTCGTTTATATTAATAACACTTTGGAAATGTATACAATCAGACCATTTATCTTGGTACAAGGATCTCACAACAACTATTGATCATTAGATGAGAAATCAGGTGGTTAGGAATATGTCATCGACTAGGCACAATGTCCAGAACAAATTTTTTTGAATATTATGACACACTTCAATCCATTAAATATCATATCCAGTGGCTAAGAATGATTGTGACCTCCTAATACAAAAAATAAATAGTCTCATAGTATACAATACCTAATACTTTTCCATTGGCCTACAATAATGATGTACCAATAGTGTATCAATCTATATGCACGCTAGATAACAAAAGTCCAAGAGAGCGTATTGATGCTCATGCATGAGCATATTGTACATCTAGAATAGGGGACTTCGTGGCTCCTTCCACCACAAGTAAATCTACTCGTGCATTTGATTTTATACCATAAGAGAAAGCAACTTCTAACAACTAGGGATGCTAAAAGGTCATTTTGGGAACATATCAACCCTAACTTGTGATCAGACGGAGGTTTTATTTAGACATTTTTATAAGAAGGCAAATGAGATTGTTGACGGCTTAACTAAAGGTGGGGCTTCTTTGGAGAGTTTAGAAGCGTCAGATTCCTTCATGTGATTGTAACGATTGCAGTTTCTCTTTATATTTAACAAAATTGTGTGATGTTTGTCAAAAAAAAAAAAATAGAAAAAAGATCAACCCTAACATACTCTCAACCCAACTGGATCCAATTCGGCCTAGGCTCGTGTTGCGTCCAAGTCAAGGATCTGGACCCAAGCTATTGGGTCAAGCCAAGACCAAAGTTTAGACAAAAGAAAAATAAAATTTAATATATATGTTTTATAATATATAACTAATGTTGTATAAATACATATATATTATGCACAAATGTCAAGTATGGTCGAGTTTTTTCGACCCTGACTTGGGCTCGACCTAATCCCATAAGTTCCAGGATGGGTCCAAGCTTAGAGTTGACCCAGGTTTGGTCCAATTCATATGGGTGATTCGTGATTAATGCCAAAAGATATTATTGTGAGAGTAGAATGTCCATATCTCCATTAGGTAAAACCCAATTTAGAATTAATTTTAGGACTCCAAATTTAACCTGAATACAAATAATTTCCTAATTTTTCCCTCTATGCATTTGAAAAAATAATAATGTCTCGAGATTCAATAGAGACCATCTGAATTTATATGGTGAGATCTAATTGTTAGAAAACTCCAATTTTAAATCACCGAGTAGTTTTTAAGTTAATCCCAAAATTCCATTTTGAAAAAAAAAAAATCCTTCTAAGTAGGTCTTCTAACCGAGTATAAGTAAACTATGCTCCCAAGGGATCATAGTACACCTGCTCATGATTAATACCATAATGCACAAAAAATCCTCTTGCTTGTTTGGGTACAGCACAAAGAAAATTTCACCTATTTCTTCTTGGGGCTGGTTTGTGATCCATGTTCTTGCTATCCATGAGTCAGGGAATGGCAAAAGGAAAGCGGTGCATATAGCCATGGCTACTCTTCTTTTATATGTTCTTTTTATCCTATATAGCATACTCAAATTGGAGCAAATTGTACATTGGCTCCAATTTCGTAGAACACCTAGAGGACTTGTTTGATAAAATTTTGGTAATCTCTATAATATAGCTTTGTAAATCCAATTAAGAAAGAAAAAATATGAGTTCAAGCTCCTAAACACTTAGATTTGATCGTCCAGAAAATGGATGGCAATCGTTCGGTCTTTGGGCATGACCTTTTTTAGGCAGTTTTAGAGTGCTTCTTTTATTTTATTTTTCAATGTGTCTATTACACTCACTGGAATGATTATATTACCTTGTCAAAATTTGGAATGAAACAAAAAACCTCTAGTGTTCGGAAAATTTAACCGGCGTTAGAAACCGGCCAAGGGCCTATACCGAGTAATCGGTAACCGGCCGGTTCAACCGGCCTAACCAGGCAAGTCCTGACCGGTCAAAAAAATGTTCAAAAAATAAAAATTCTAAAAAATATAAAAAGTATATTTCAAGCATGATTAAACAAATCACATCCAAATAAAGTTGAAAATTAGTGAAAAAAATGAATTTTAAAAAATCAATTTATACATAGGGGTATTTTTGAAATTTTTTAAAAAGACAGAGAAATGTAAAAATAAATATTTAATGGCCAAAATAATTTCCAATATTTTCTGAAATGCTGAAAACATTGAAAAATTCATTACAAACAAATCCTTCATTTTTTGAAATTTTATATAATTATTTTTTAATTTTAAAAAAATAATTTTCCTGCCAGATCACCAAAACTGACCAAAATCAGAATCGACATGTGATCGGTTCAGATCTAACTAAGCGGTTCCAATTTTGCAAACACTACCTCCGACCTAACCTGCATCTATCTACAATTATTTACGGGTAATGAGTTGTTGGCCACTTCTAAAGTTTTTGGTCGTGCATGGAGGAATGGAAGAATCATGAACGAAGGGATGTTGGTATGAGATACTAATACCAAGTATCTCGACGACTACAATCATGAATGTGAAAAACAAACAAAGGAAAATTTAGAATAGCAAACAATGAGCTATCATGTATGTGCCGTCTTTTTTTGGACCATTTTCATAACGTGTACGAGTTTCTTTTCCGCATACTTGTGTATACTACGGGCTTGTTTGGATGTACTCCTCTAATAATTCACTGTTACGATAAAAATAATGTTCATATTGAATTGTTTGTTGTTTGACAGTGTCTCTCATAAGATTATCTGCTATAAATTCATAGGTAGTTTTATGTGTGTTTATCTATTTGAAAAGTTATTTTTCCTTTATTCGTAGTAATTTGTTGATAATCACATATTTTTAGCCATAAAATAACTAAAATAATTAAACTCCACAAAAAAGTTTAAAATTAAATAACATTATATATATAATACCAGGATGTATCAAACAAAGGCAAAGTATTAATCTCATTAAGATAGTTTAATAAGATTAACTGCCATTTGTGTATGAACATAAACCATCCCCAATGTTTTTTAGTAATTGGTTTCTATTCTACCACCAAAAAAACATGTTGGGTAATGGAAGTGAAAGTGCTTAATTTGCCCTATCCACTATCTCTTATTGTTTCCTTTGGATTACTAAAAACATTGCTAGCTAACTATCCTTGGAAAAAAGGTTCACCCCTTTTTTGGGTAGAATGAATTATTCTTCAACAGGTCTTCTAGCTCGGGAGACGCCGGTGTTCTTCGTTTTATGAGGGGGGCCTTCATACCCTTCCAGTGTTTGATCCGCAAGTTCCAATACACACGTTCCAAAAATTGAAACTGGGACCGTGATCCACAGTGGTTGGCTTGCCTCATACAAGTTTAAGGCAAAGTTCATCAGTTCGGACCAGTGTTTAAAAAAACGTCGAGTCGAACCGGACTCGCCCGGTTCGACTCGGGAATCGTCATGGACGGATCGAATCGGTGAAAAAAACGGGAATCGTCCGGTTCTAGAGAGAATCGGACGATTCTGCACAGTGACTCGCCGATTCACTGTACAGAACCGGCGAGTCCCGTACGGAATTTTTTTTTTTTCTTTTATTTATTTATTTATTTTTGGTAAT
>NW_006499436.1:1196110-1231968 GCF_000471905.2 Amborella trichopoda
GTTTTTGTAATCCATGATCGAATTTTTTGTTTTTTTGTTTTTTTTTGTAACCGATGATAGAATTTTTTGTAATCCATGATCGAATTTTTTGTAATCCATGATCGAAATGTTTGTTTTTTTTCTTGTAATTCATGATCGAATTTTTTTCTTTTGTTTTTCTTTTTTTTTGTAACCTATGATAGAATTTTTTGTAATCCATGATCGAATGTTTTGTAATCCATGATCGAAATGTTTGTTTTTTTTTTGTAATCCATGATCGAAATGTTTTTTTTTTTTGTAATCTATGATCGAATTTTTGTAACCCATAATAGAGTTTTTTGTAATCCACGATTGAATTTTTCGTAATCCATGATCGAATTGTTTTTTCTTTTTTTGTAATCCACGATCCAATTTTTTGTTTGCTTTTTTTGTAATCCACGATCGAATTTTATGTAATCCATGATCGAATTTTTTGTAATCCATGATAGAATTTTTTGTAATCCATGATCGAATTTTTTGTAATCCATGATCGAAATGTTTGTTTTTTTTTCTTGTAATCCATGATCGAATTTTTTTTTTTTTTATAACCCATGATAGAATTTTTTGTAATCCATGATAGAATTTTTTGTAATCCATGATTGAATTTTTTGTAATCCATGATCGAATTGTTTTTTTCTTTTTTTGTAATCCACGATTGAATTTTTTGTTTTTTTATGTTTTTTTTATTTTGTAATCCATGATCGAATTTTTTGTAATCCATGATTGAATTTTTTGAAAATTTGTGATTTGTTTTTTTTAATCCATGATCGAATTTTTTTTTGTAATCCATGATAGAATTTTTTGAAAATTTGTGATTTTTTTTTTTAAATCCATGATCGAATTTTTATTTGTAATCTATGATAGAAGATTTTGAAAATTTGTGATTTTTTTTTTTAATCCATGATCGATTTTTTTGAAAATTTGTTAAATTTTTTTTTTAATCCATATTATTTAAAGACAAAATGAGAGAGATGATGATTCTAAGGCCACCCTATCCCAGCCATATTATTCACATATCGAGTCCCAACAACAACAGTGTAGGGATGAGCACGACGGTGCAGGTGAGCATGAAGGATGGATAAGCTTCGGGGATTTTGGATTGGGAACGCAACAAAACACTAAAATAGTCAGACGCCTGCTAATATCGATATTCGTTTTTAGATCGAATCAATGAATTGTTAAACGAATTCAATCAATGGCACCAGCGTGACCAAGAAGAACAATAACGTCGTCTATCATTTTATTTTTAGATCATATATTATTAATTTTATGCTTTATTGTAGTCCATGTATGTTGATATACTTATTCCATGATAATTCTATGTTTATCCTTTTGTGTGATGTAAATTAAATGCTGAATGGCGGTTCATGCAGGGAAAGAACATATCAATATTCGCATATTCATTCAAAAACATGAAAATTCTTAATGGAGTTCCTAAAAAACAATATTTATAATGAATTTTAATAATTTTTTTGGATTTTTTTAAGCTTTATTCTAACCGATTCACCCGATTCTCGATCCGGATCGTCGATTCGCCGATCCGGATCAATTTTTTGGGTGCCCAATCCTGATCACCGATCCGTTTTTTAAACCATTAGTTCGGACAGAGTATGATGGTATGGGGTGAGGGATTTCACGACTGTTTTGGGTAGCTCATATTTGGCTGAGAGGTGAGGAGGTTGTTCCAACTGTTTTAGGGGAGGGGTTTTGCCCTGAGCCCGTCCTCAGGAGCAGGCATACATATGAGGTGCCGAGGAGATGATAAGAGGGTACTCAGGAGGAAGCTTCATGAGGTGCCGAGGGAGATGATAAGAGGGTACTCAGGAGGAAGCTTTTTGAGTACCAGGTTGTAAGACGCTTGGGTAGGATGGCGAGGTTATAGGAAGTAGGGGGCATGTATTGCTGGCTTTTCCCATCAGAGTTAGGGACAGTATTGGGCCTGTGCACCATCCAGAGATGTGTTTGGGGTGGCTTTGAGGCTGATCCGAGGTGGAGCAGAGCGTCCGGCTTTAGAGGTGCCAGCCTCGCTATGTGATGCACGTGATGGGGCGGTTTTATGGCCACACTTCATGGGGTGCAGAGATATGTGCAAATGTGAACCACGGAGGGGCTGGTGGCCGTGTTCATGCGTGGGTTTATGTGCAAAGTGAATTTCCAAATAAACCTGACCAACTTTGGGGTGATGTGTTCTGAGTGGAGTCGCCAGCTGGTCGTCTTTGGATTTTTGACGCTCGCCGGCAGAGAAACCTTTCTTAAAAACCGTTGTACCTCTCTTTTTATGATAGAGAAAAGATCAAAGAAAAGGTGTGTGCCGCAACCGCCCCTTTTGGCTCCCCCTTTTGATGAGGATTTGAGAGAGTTTGAAGGTTCGAGGGTTAAGAAATCAAGAAGACGTGGAGGGGATAGAATAATGAAGGGGAAGAGAGAAGATGAGAAAGCAAGAGAAACCACTAAACGGTCGGACAGCCTTTCGATGTCACCTCTCCTGGATCATATCCGGTCATTCCTCACCAAAAAAATACATAAATGTGTAGAGGAAAGAGATGGAATCAAAAGTATTCACACCTCTCCTGGATCATATCCGGTCATTCCTCACCAAAAAAAAAATACATAAATGTGTAGAGGAAAGAGATGGAATCAAAAGTATTCACAGCTTTCAACAACAGCCTCTTACGCCCCATGTACGTATAAGTGCTCATAGAGGGGTGTTGAGATTGAACAAGGAAACCCATTTCCTATCACTCACGGCAGCCAAGGAAGGTGTTCTTCTTCTTTGTTTTGCTCTTCTTGTATTATGGGTTGCTTTAAGAATAGGTTATGGAATATGGTGGAGGCCTAGAGCCCTTGAAAAGCACTTGGAGAAGCAAGGGATTAGGGGCCGGCCCTCCTTACAAGTTCCTGTTTGGGACTGTAAAGGACAGCATTCGGCTTATCCGAGAAGCCTATTCGAAGTCTATCGAGCTTTCGAATCAGATCGCTCCTCGACTCATCCCCATATTTGTCCAAACCGTCAAGACTTAACGGTACTCTACAAATTCACCTTCAGTTTATAAGTTGCATTTTAAGTCTATTTTTTCATGGATTAATTGAGATAGAAAACCCTGCGCTCACACAAAGATTATTCTAACTAGTGTATGTACACTTCTTCTTCTCTCATTTACTCTTTCTTTTGTGAATAAATTCTCTGTTTACTGTTTAATGAGTAGTGGTGTCTCTCTCTTGCAATTTGTTGAGTTGGCAAAATATGTGTAACATGGTTTGGAAGGACTCCAAGAGTAATTGTAATGGAACCTGAGCTGGTGAAAGAGGTCCTCTCAGTAAATCTGGCCACTTCGAGAAACCAACTGAGCGCGTTAACGAAGATGTTGTTTGGGGGGATTGTGGGTACGGAATGTGAGAAATGGGTGAGAACAGGAGGATCTTATATCCTGCTTTCCACATGGAGAAGCTCAAGGTTTGTTCGCCTTTCTATTTTTTCCCAAAGAGAGAGAACATCCATCAAATTTGAGCTTCACAAAAGAGCATGGCAACCGAAGTTGAGATAGCCATAGGGTGAGGCTGACTGTAAGGCCACAAAATGAGAATAATTCGATAAAAAAGTTCTATTTTTGGAAAAGAAAAAAATGAGAAAAAAATTTCATACCCCCTCCCCTTACATAGAATATGGTACCATCTAATGGTATTTATCCAAACATAATGGATGATGAGTTGTCGCTGGCTGTTTGGCTGCCAAGTTCTTTTTTTTTTGCCTTTTTTAGTTTCTCAATACAATGTATGATTGCATGGACAATGGATGTTGGGTACAAGCAAGGTTTAGAAAAAAGGATCGGTGACTTGAATCTGTCACCGATACTCGTGTCGGATCGGTGAATCAGATAAGAGAATCGGTAGAATCGACAGTTTTTGTTCCAATTGTTTTTGAAAAATCACTATAAATCTCTAAAAATAGTGTTCTTTTAGTTTCTAAACCAATTCAGAAGTGATGCATTTTATACATTCATTATTTTGTAAAAATATGTGAATACTGAGACATCCTCATGTTTGGATGTCTGTATAATTATTTATTATAAGATAATATAATAATATTGTATCAAAATAATTCAAAAATATTAGAAAACACTTCCATCTTATAATTTTCAAAAAATAATTTCTCATAGTGAAACTAGTATCACATCAAAATATCAAACATTTATTAATTCGTTTTACTCATCCAATATTATTACAAACTAAGTATATATATTTGAAATATATTGTTTAGAATATCGTTTTTAAATTTTTTTGTTAGGTTCTAAACCCAGATCGAAGTTAGGCCCTATCGGGTCGAGGTTCAAGACCCCAACCAGACCCATTGCCACCCCTACATCTAATGGGCATTGACGATAGGATAACGATGTTTTCTAAACCATGTTATTATTTACGATAACCTAATCAATGGATAAATTCTACATTAACTCAAAATATGAATGTTGTAATTTATTGGGCGTGACATAGAGGAGGTCGTGCATGTCATTAAGAGAAATCATATTGGGGATAATAAAATTGGTAGATTATTTGCTAGTGGTTATTTTCTATACCTATCACACATGTTTTCACCTCAAATGGAAGTTCAATAGAAATTAGTCCCCCATCATAGGTTTGGAGAAGTGAGCATGGATATAGAATGTAGAAAAGAATTCAACAGTAGCATGAACTTCCACAAAGGGTTATTGATCATGGGTGCCAAGTGTGAAAACAATTCTCTTTCTTCATCTTCATCATTATTCAAATCGTTGTTCGCGACCCAGGATTCTATTTTCATCAATATTTTCTTTCATTTTGGTTCATTTCTTTCTTGGGCATTAAGCATTACTTTGTGGAAACTTGGCTAGGAAATTAGTAAAATGATTGCAACTTCTCATGCTTTTATTTCTTATATTATCCGTCAAAATAACATAAATGGATAATTCTTTATATAACTCGGAAATAAAAAAGATTTTCTTTTTCCACCTAAACCGATGAGAGAGAGAGAGAGGCTTTAAGGGGGAATGAGTAATATAATGATCTATTTGGTCGATTATTTATAATTTTGTGGTGAAATAAGAAGAAGACCTTACTTTAACAGCCATCAATAGCAATGAAATTGCAAACAAAAAGAAAACTTATATTGTTAAGAAAAGAATTACATTGTTAAGAGTCGACTAAATGTTAACATTTTTTTTTTTACGTAAATCAACGAAAGGTTAATAACAATGCAACAACAAACAAAATGAGAAGTCACAGTGTTGACAATTAAATTATAAAAGATATATATAATGATATCATTTGATACAAGGAGGTTACAATTATCATTAACCTTAATATTTGAAACCAGGTGATTGAGGATGCTTTATTAGTTGAGCAAAAAATACAATATAAAATTTTTCAAATATTACAACACACTTTCATCGATTAAATTTTACGCTAAAAGTGATTAATTATATGGTTAAGAACTGACCAGATGTCTTTACTTTGGAACAATAATTGATTTTGTTGATCATTTCCAAAAATATTTTCTTGTTTATGAGAACCAAATTTCATCCATTGAAACAGAAGAGAGAAGCATGTTATACAAATTCCAACCCCCTTTTTCAGGCATCTCTTTCCTGCCACCTCCTAATCCAACCCCAAGTCTCTGGATACAATTCCTCAATCCCCCTCTCCCCACCCCAATTCTCCTCTTCCTCCACCTCCTCCCCCAAATTCACATAACCCCCACTCTCTCTCTCCTCTCTCCAAACCCCCCTACAAACCACACACCTCAACCTCCTCCTCCCCCCTCTCCTCTTCCACTCCCCCCAACATTCCCTGTGCAGCCCATTTCGACACCTTCCGCAAACAACAACCTCCCCCTCGTCGTCCATTCCCTCGAAACACACCGGACACAACCCCCCTCGCCCCCGCACCACCCCATCACCGTGGCCCTGAGCCACGCGAGTTGCCTCAAAGCGGGTGCGGGTCTTTGGCCCTGCGAGAGGGGCTGCGGACGAGGTGGCGCGTGCCAAAAGGTCGGCCACCTCGGTGGTCAAGAGAGCGCGCTGCCACAGGCGAGGGTCGGTCAGGGCTAGGTCCAGGGCTCGCACCAATACGAAGAGGATGTGCTTGCAGGGGGCACGGGGGTCCGGGCATGAGCAGGAGGGGGAGGTCGAGAGGGTGACAGTGTACACGTTAGAGGTGGCTCCCAGGACCAAGAAGGTGTTGGGGGAGGGACGGTCAAGGAGTAGGAGGCGGTGGCGGAGCGCCCGCGCCATGCGCTCCGCCACTGCCTGGCTCGGCCGACGGGCATAGCGCGCCGCGCGGCGCTCGGCCGATGGAGCCACAACGGATGGCATTGGAGCCTGTAATGTGGGGTCTTTTGGTTCTAGCTTTTTCGTTCGAGCAGTTTGGTTTTATGTGGGATCGGATTTGCTGTTTTAAATGGTTGGGGCGTTTGTTTGTGAAGGAGGGACTGGTATGACTTCCCTATATGAAATTTTGGATTTGTAGAGAGAGAGAGAGAGAGAGATTTGTAGAGAGAGAATATGTAATTTATGCAGTGGTAAGGGTGGAGAAGAATGGATTGAAGTCATACCTTTCTTGGGCAAAAGTTATGATTTTTTTCTTCTGTTGGAGCAAGCATGGTAACCCAACATCCACACCATCCGAAAGTACTTTTAACGGGTCGGGGCTACTTGGCTTTGATGATTGGATGCAAGGAACGAATCCTATCGCTCCATCCAGCGGGAAGGTGGCTATGTTGCATTGTTGTGGGGAGGAAAAATACTCTAGGCCCAATTTCGCATCCAAGACCCTTTTGTACCACAGATAAATAGCTTCATTATATATTTTTTTCAAATAAATTAAAATAAATTTTTTAGTTTTTTTGACAATGTTATGTTATTTTATTAATAAATTGAGATACAAAAGATTGTGTTATTTTATTAATAAATTGAAAAAATACAAAGGAATTGTACATTAATCAAATCACTAGAAACTAAAAATACTTTCTGGTTCGCACCAAACTTAGCAAGGACATCAACTACACAATTGGCCTCTTTATAAACAAGTTCGAATGAAATCATCAAATTCTCATGGATATCCATAACTTCCGACCAAAATAAATTAAAATAAGTTGCTCACATTTAAGCTTCTTGAAAGTTATTTGTCAAAAGGACAAAGCCTAATGACAATGTGGCATAGGGCTAGTCTAGGCCTGGCCTGTCTTGACCAGCTAAAGAAGCATTGGTCCAGGCCCAAGCCCGGCCCTAGCCCTATACAAGCTGGACTGGGCCAAATAAAATCCAAAAAATAGTCCAAGCCCAAGTACGGTCGGGCCTTACCCTTGGATTGTGGTTGCCTGGCCCTTGAGCCACATCATGTTGCCCAGACCCCAGCTTTTTAGGGTTAAGCCAGGCCACTTGGTCAATTGCAACCCTTATGTTTAATATTCATGACCCAAGTGGCTTGATCCTTATTTCATTCAGCTTTGCAGCATGATGTTGAGGCACCGTGTTAATTGTGATGTCAACCACGGATTTCTAGTAACCAATTTAAGAGTAAGCATGATATCTACACTTGCAATTTGACAAAATTTGAGGTTCGCGTTACATATTTGTTTATCCGGCCAACTTAGCCACGGACCGTGGCCTACGGTCAGTCCTTATGTGGTGTAGTTTAAGGTTTTCCAATATGTATGTACGTTTTTTTATATTTACTTTTAGTAAAAGGGGGTCACAATCATTTTTAACCGACAAAATATTAGATGAGCAGTTTCTAGCATGGGGTATGTCACAAAATTTGAAAAATTCTATTTTCTACTTTGAGCATAGGCAGTCGCACGTCTCAAACTACTCAAATCTAACGGTCTGGTGAATGTGACTTGTCAGTCTTGTTGTATACCTTTTTTTTTAATTACAAGTGGTTAAGCTTTTTTTTTTTTGAACAATAACAAGTTTTTTAAAATTGCTGATGCATGTCGAATATGGTAGAGGACCAACCTAGTTCCTTTAAGGAACAGGGAATCAGTCCTCAGCTGGGTGGCTCTATTAGTAGAATTGGTTCTTGGTTAGAAAACCCAGTTATTCTCATTTTATGTAATTTATTTTTTAAAAAATTTAATTTTTTTTTTTAACCTTAGAGAATGACAGATAAAGATAGGAAATAATAAGAGAATGAGAGATATAGGTAGGAAATAGTCGATCCAAATGAGTGGAGGGGCCCATCCAATATCCCATAATGAGCTTTAAAACCCTGGGCTATGCGGATCCTTCTTGATCTGATGGTATTTCCTATCGAACCATTCTTCTCAAAACTTAAAGAGGAAAGTCATCTGGATTTAATATCCCTCTAAAATCTATAGCTTGACAGAGTTGGTATGTGTTCATATAGAAGTTCTTTCGTTGTTTGATGCCCAGGTCTAAAATTTATGGTGGGAGCCAAAACATTTTAATGGATGGTTTGCGGGCCCTCTATACCTTATAGCAAGCCTAGAAGTTGCTTGTACATAAGTTTAAATAGTGCAAAATAATAGGGCTCTTTCTTATGTACTTGGTTTGGTTGGGCTTTGACGTTGCGCTAAACTCGCTGGGGCATTCGTTAAGAGGAAGACTACTTTATTTGATAATGGATACCATTGTATTTAAGTAGGAGGATGAATTATAGAAAGGAAATAGTGGAAAAATATGAGAAATTCAATGGAATTCTTGATTGGACGAGGAATCACATTTTTGGATTTAGTATGGATAAAGGATCTTCTTATGTTATGCTGTTCAA
This sequence comes from Amborella trichopoda, assembly GCF_000471905.2. The sequence continues at coordinate 1,204,895 of NW_006499436.1, forward strand.
TTCTCAAAGATGAATTAATTTGATAGATATTGTTATTCATGATATTGATCTAATTCAGTATCATCAAGATTCAATTAATCCATTGATTCTAGATAAGGATTCATCATCTCTATGGGATTGGATCCTGAGTTATTGTGAAGCAAAATAAAAAGAACGAGATTATGAAAGTAGTGTTAGGCACCTTGTGAAGTCTTCTTTTAGAAATAAAAAAATTACCCCTCTGTATGTTTATGTTTCAGATTGGAACAAATTACTATAATTCATCCTCGCCTAAAAATCAGTCGACATTTTTCATAAATCTTACAAACAGATGGCCTTATTTTCATATTTGCCATTCCTTAATTGAATTCTAAATTTATTCCTTGGAAGAAAAAAATAAGTTTCTTAAACTTTTGAGCCTCCATATCCTTATGGAAGGCAATGTAGGCTATGAGCAAAGCCAGTAGTAGCAAGGTCAAATCCCTCAGCAACAAGTGTTTTGACAAGACTTGGCTACCTGTCATTGTCGCGAGTGCTTTGATGCTACACATCTTCTCGCTCGAGGCTCGTTGGCTACATATCAAAGCACTCTAGTCGGATTGGGCAGCAGCAAAAATCCAACAAGCATAAGCTCTAAAGCCAACAAGCAATGGCTAGCTTGAAAGCCGTTGTGCGAACTTGCATCCATTTTTTTGCTAGAGTGCACTAGAGCCCAACAAACTACAACTTGAAAGTAAGAAGTAATGGCTAGCGCAAAAGCCGTTGTACTAACGGGCATCTGTTTTTTCGCTTGTCTTCACTGGCTGGAAAGCAAGAAGCAACGGCTAACGCGAATATCATTGCGTTAACGTACATCTATCTTCTTGCAACAAGCAACAACTAGCCAAGCACAAAAGCCATTGTGCTCACCCGCATTCGGTTTCTTGCTTGTCTTTGGCTCAAAAGCCAACAAACTACGGCTAGTGCGAAAGGCGTTCTTTCTTGTAAAAAATGGATGCATGTTAGCGCAATCGCTTTCACGCTAGGCTAGCCATTGCTTCTTCCTTTCAAGACAGCGAAGACAAGCAAAAAAACATATGCTCGTTTGCGAACGGCTTTCGCGCTAGTCGTTGCTTATAGGCTTTCGACCAGCTAATTGCTTGCTTTTTGTTCTGGCTTTGCTAGTGATAGCAACATGCAAAACCAGTGATAGCAAGGTTTAACTATTGGTTGGGCTTTTTGCTTATATGTTAAGCAAAGTACTTTTAAACTTGTCCTTCGCAAGAGAAAAAATCCCTCAACAATAAGTGCTTATATATTGCTAAGTCTTGTCAAGACCCTCCTCTACTTTTTCTTTGCAATAGCAAACACTTGAACAAGGCTTTTGACAAGAATTAACAACCCAACCCTATCAGAAATCAGACCCTAAATGGGAAATTGACCAAGTCAATTGGTCCAATTTGCACAATTCTTGAGTTGGATCTTCACACAGATCCAATAGAAAACAAAAATAATTTCAAAATCATAGGGAATCAAGAGTCTAAGGCTCTTTAAACTGGAATTACATGTCCACTAATTTGAACCAACTCGAGCAATTCCAAGTCAGCTTTGCAGTTTCTAAAGCCCTTATTTCGACTATCTTTTGTTGTAATAATTGAAATCGGATGATTTGAGGAGCTCCTGTTTCCAAACAATCAGGTCCTATAGAATCGAATATTGTGAAATTTCTTAACAATAAAAGAAATGAATATTGTGAAATTCTCACCAAATAGCAATCAGAGGTTGAAGACGCCTCAAGCTACATGTTCACTCACACCGGTCTCACACAAGGATAAAAAAAAAGGAAAAGAAAAAAAAAAGCCACATTTGTTGGAAGCAAAAGAAAATAAACTTGACATTATTAAGTCACCTTAAAGACATAGGTAAATTAAAAAGTAGCAAAAAAAAATCTCATAAAGAAATCACACACTGGAAGCTCAAGATGAACACAAGACACACCCTTCAATGGGAAATACATGGACAAAAAAGCATATCTCTCGAAAGATTTAGCCGGTGTGGATATGGACACCAATGGCAATTGTGAAAATGGTAAGGAGACCGAAAAATAAAATGGTATGAACCAAGATGGATATCCCACTTGTGGCGAAATTACCAAACTCCACCACCCTCGTCCTTCCTGGGACTTGTATGAGCAGCCCGGGAGAGAGCAAGATGAATAGTATCACAGCTATCACAACAGGCCCCCAATCACCCATCTATCTATCTCTCTCTCTCTCTCTCTCTCTCTCTCTCTCTCTCGCACGCACACAAACAATCTCTCCTTTCGCTACCTCTCTTTCTCTCTCTCACACACACACAAATCTCTCCTCTCACTACCTCTTACACACTCTCTCTCACACACAACAATCTCTCCTTTCGCTACCTCTTTCACTCTCTCTCTCTCTCTGGCAACCGATCTCTCCTATCGTTACCGCTCATGCACACGGGAATGAAAATCGCTTCAACACCTCGTCTCTCTCTCACACAACAAAATTGCTTCACTTCTCTCTCTCTCTGTCTCTCTATTTGAAAAATGCTGCGAACCCTCTAGTTCTCTTTGTAAAGAACTACACTGAGCATGTATGTAAGCTTACAGGTCTTGCTTTTTTGTGAAGCTTGTATGAGAAGAAAGAACACTTACTTGTAAAAGAAAGGGTGTTAGTGGTGGAGGATCTTGGTTTTGGTTGCTTTGAGTATGATAGTGGGGTATTTCCTCGGCTTTATGAGTGGGTTTCACGCCAATTGTGGCTTTTACCTTGCATTATTCTCTTTTGGAGCGACAATTGTGGCTTTTGCCTTGCATAATTCTTATTCTTTGGAGCCTTGGGCCCAAGCTTCCAAAGAAATGGAATGGACCGGCGAGGAGAGGTGAGAGAGGTGCTTCTCTTTCCATACTCCCACCAAACGTTTTTCTCTCTTTCTCTATCTCTCTCTTTACCTAGAGTTCTTTAGGTTCAGGGACTCAAGAATCAATCAAACTCTGGTGGGGTCTTTGCATATGAACACTTATAAGGTTGATTGTATGACATATGATTGTTCTCGTTTGATTGTATGATGCATGCGACGTTTGTTCATATCGTAGAAAATCAACTTCGAGACCAAAAAAAAAAAATGCATACCTCTGGAAATTCCAAAGATAAAAGCATAAAACGTTACAGAAATAAATCTCTGAACTCCAAATTTTTTGAAATAAAACATTTTCCAAATATTTGGTTCGAGGAATTTTTCCACTGGTGATTTCCTTATTGTATCTCATAGGAAATGAAATTTCAAGAGAGCCCTGCTAATAATAAAAGGAAAAAGTTTATATGAGGGTGGGTCTTAAACAATCAAATTAAGACACGCCTCAAAAAATCACTAGAAGAGGTTGCTTTGATGCTAAAAAATCCTCAAATTGATCATCTCGGCCTCAAGATATATAGACATTAAAAAAATGGATTTGAAGTCTTGAAAATAGTGCATCCTCTAATGTTTTTTCTGGACTGTCAATTTTCAAGTGTTCATAGATCTGTTTGATCTATACTATTTTTGAAGCTTCGGAGATAAAAGCCAATTTTCAAGATATTACAAAGATTTTCAATACTGAAACAACATCTTTTGACACCACTTAAAGGTGCGTCTTACTTTTGATTGTTTGGGGCGTCAGCGCTATACAAACCACACCCATAATAAAATTCAGCAAATTTTGGTGCGAAACGTCCTTAGTTAAAAGATTGTTTGCTTTGTTTTACATACCTGAATTTCAAAGCTTCAACAGGGGCCTTTTCAATCATAATTATATTTGTAAATCATTTTAACTGCCATTTGGTAGTGGTTAATTACCGATGTCATATGTGACTCACTGCCAATGTCATATCACATTGTGGCATCCAAAATTGGTGAAACTCTTCTTTTAGGGTTGGCAATGGACCCCAGGGCCTGAGGGTAGAACCGATCCGGGCCCGGGTCCAGATTCAGTTTTAGGTCCAATTAAATATATTTAAATATAAATAAATACATAGATATTTTAGTTTTGGGTCTGATCAAGTCTGGTTCCAAGTTCCCTACTATATTTTCGGATCCGGGTTCCATGCTATAATTTTAGGTCCCCTACACTTCTCCCCTATGCCCTATTGGATACTATGGGAATGAGATATATATATAAACAAGTGGATGCACACGGGAATGGTGGGCGAGAGAAAGGGAAGAGAGACAAATGCATTAGACTCTCAGGTGTAGGACATGTATCCCAACACTCAAGGGTGAGTGACCTACGTGTAATTTCCGAATCAAAAGTTAAAATCGCTCATATCATTCAAATTTGGACCTTTATACAAGGCTTTTCTTATCCCCAGTTGAAGTGTAATCCAAATCCAAGAATCAATGATCGTTCCTACGCCAACCCATGAGGTAAGAACCTAAGATTTGGACCCCTTCAATACGAGGTCAGTAGGTCACGAACTTTTCATAGCTGCCTAAAGTTAGCACTAGGAGCGTTTTAAATTGGGGACCAATCAAATAAAATAGGAAAAACTATAGATACTTTTGGAATGTATTTTATAGACATTCATCCTCTCAATACCTTTTCATATCACACTTTTAATTCAATTTTTTTTTTTTTTCCTTTACCTTGAAGTCAAAAAGTTTAATTTTATAACAAAACTGCCCTTTTTAGTACACATATCCACTTGTTTTCGTCAACTAACGTGGCACGCCGCTCAAAACAAAAATGGGAATTTGTCAAGGGCAATTTGTCGAACTAGAAAAAATTGCCCAAAAATGCGATCCAACATAGATACAACAAAACAAGTGTCGGGCCGAAAATTCGGTCCAACAGAAATGTGTGTTGGACCAGTCATCAGAAGCTACAAACCGGTCCAACATATTTTATGTCATACCGCATTTTTTGTTATTTTCTTCTAGTCCAACACATTTCTTGTCCGACCAGGGCAAAAGAAATGAAAAATGTGAGAGGCTTTTGAAATTTGAAACCTGAAGCCATTCGGGTACCCATTTATGCCGGACCGAAAGATGATCTAGCAGTCCGGCATAACAGTATGTTGGACTGAATTCGCTTCAAATTCCAAAAGCCTCACTACCGATCGAGCATACTTCTGTGTTGGATCGCACTTTCCCATTTTGGGTGGAGAGAGAGAGTTTTAAAAAGCAAGGGTAGATTGAAATGGTAGTTTAGTTTTTAACATATAAACTTTTTGATTAGGGGTATAAAAATAAATATATATTAATTGAATTAAGGTGTATATAAAAAGTATTGAAAGTGAGATATCTACAAAATACATTTTAAAAAGTACCTATAATTTTCCCAATAAAGTACCACCGTTTATGATGACAGCAACCAAGGCCTCGAGCTGCTCTAGAACTTGAGAAAGAGAAAGGGAGATAGAGAGGAGGATTACAAACGAACCGAGAAGGGGGAAGCAAAAGCTTGAAAAGCAACGTTCAGGAAAATGGATTGATGAACCTGATTGGCCCTCTAGATTTCTAACCTAGTTCGCTGGATCGACGGTCTGAAAAAATTATAAAAAGTTAAAAAATTAAAAGGAATTAAGTCGGACCTGTCTTGGCTAGTTCTCTAAATGAACTCGCCAGTTCTATGATAAGCAGTTAGAACCAGCTAGAATCGGCCGAACCAGCCAATTCAACGACTAAAAAATAAAAAAGATTAAAAAAGGTGGAGCCAATTTGTACCAGTTCTATAACAAAATCGTTCGATTCTATTAAAGAATCGCGATGGACTGGCTGGTACTGGCTTATTCATGGGCGAACTGGCCAATTCCCTATATATTATGGGATTCGGATTGGTCGGAATGATTCCCAAGCCAAATCAGCCAGTTCTGATCTGGATCATGGATTTTTTGAAAGTTGAAAGGGATCCAAGATGTGGAAGCATGCCTTGTGCAAAGGGCTGGGCCAGGACAACCCAGCCCTAAAAAATAGTGGCGACCTTGTTTGGCCCGACACAACCTTTTTCTTTTTTCTCTTGTTTTGTCTTTTACTTTTTTCCATTAGTTTTGGTCCAACCCGGCCTATCCCGGTCCTAATAGAGCCAAGCCAGGGCTGGCCCCATGGGGATAAGGGCCGGGCCAGGCCAGGACAAGGTTGTTGCCACCCTTGTGCATCTAGAGAGAGATGAATTGCCCTTGTTAGCGAGAGAGAGAGAGAGGGAGGCCTAATTGAATGAGGACTTCAATAAAGATAAAAGTAGGAATTGAATATAACAAAATCGAAACTCTCTCTCCTCTTCTAGAGCAAACCCACCAGGATGGATGCTTTCACTTCGTCTCGATTGCGATTTGCGAGACACGTGAATACCCGCTTCCAAAGCTGGCAAGTCATGGACCCTCACGCTCACGCATCAAGTCTCCTGACCAAATCACACAAGGCAAGAATATATCCTTCTACTATTTAACTGTAAAAACCCGGAAAATAAATTCACTCCAACTATGACAAGGGGAATTTCTTTACTTCATCAAAAGTTGAAAACTCACTGACCTTTTGCAAAAGGAAAATTATTTCGAGCGGGCTGGATCGCATGACTGCATGTGCAGCCCAAAAAAAGTGTTAAAAGCATCCATAAATTCAAGTAGGTCTTCCATTTAAAAACGAAAAAAATGGAAACTATTGGTCCCATTGTTTTACTGTAATTATTATTTTTAATTTTTAAAATTTACTTATTTTTTCATAGTCATGATTTCTTACATGTCCTCAAAAACTCCGTCTCAAAAATAGATTTAATAGGCCGTCATTTCTACATGTGCGGGCGTGGCCGCATAGAAACAGAGTGCACTAAAAAATTCAAAAGATTCTTCGTTCCCGCGGGAGCGTTTCCTCGCCACAAAAAACTAGTATCGACACCTATGTTTTTCGGTGGCTTAGCACAAAAAACTGGAAAAAATAGACAATTTTTTGGTGAGGCCCAACCTCGAATGCTGTATTGCCACGTGTCACCCGATAACACTGCACGTTGTGGAGGTCGGTGCTTTTGGCGTTGCCCACGATGTCCTCCCATATTCCCTTAATTTTTAATCAATTTATAAAGCAAAATAGTTTGACAGTTCTATTAAAACAAGTAAAGCCTCACATAGTGACTCATCAAATATTTTAATTCAAATACTATAAAATTTTTACATTGATCAACCCGACAAAAATTAAGATTCCAAACTTTAAAAATTGTATGTATTTTAATAAGGAAAAAATTTCTATACTTCTTCTACATCATAGAAGATCTATGCTTTTCCTGTTATCCAACCACCCAATTTTGATCAAGAGAGCTACTCACTGTTTGATTTTATATCCGACATCTCCAAATATTTTTTTTAGTTTTTTTATATAAATTATATAAATATAAAATTTGGTACGTATTCGGTACGCCTATAAAAAATATTAAAAATAATTCTTTTGATAAAATATAATGACCAACAAAAATTTTGAAACTTTAAAAAATATTTTGGTTATTTTATTTTATTAGAAATATTTTTTTTATATTTTTTGATAGTGGGAGTTTAATAGAAGATTAGACGCACAAAATTTGATGTCAAAATAGTTTATAAAAACATATTACAAATAAAATAGTATAGAGATGTGACATTGTGATTGGAGCAATCTTAACCCTCAATTCAAAATGGATGGTTGGATAAGAGGAGGTATATAAGTTTTATATTGTGAGGAAAACATAGGAAGCGTGACTTTTTAATAAATCATATAGACAGCCTACGTTGCCCTAAAAATAATTTTGAGTATCAAATTTTATTAGGGAGTTAGAAATTGATTTTAGTGGCATGGAGATTTTCGTGGTTTTCCATACGAGGATTTAACGTGCGTTAGTTTTCATAGGGCCTAGGCCGTATAGAAATTTCATCCATATATAAATTGAGCGCTCTTCTTCCACGGCTGCTTCCTTGTCCCTATCTTACCTTACATCTCTGTGCCTGCCTGTTTTGTCTCTCTAAGTCTCCGGACCTAGGGTTTGAAAATACCGCGGGGATAGGATTTTTTTACGTTCCACGGTTTGAGAAGCGCTTAGGGTTTGGGCTTCTGCCTTGCAAGGCTTCAGGACGAGTCAGGCGGTAGGGTTCGAGGTTTGGACAAGAAATAGGGTGAGGGTTTTGGAGTTGCAGAGATAGCCATGGCGGATTGGGGGCCTGTGGTGATAGCGGTGGTGCTTTTTGTTCTGTTATCTCCTGGATTGCTATTTCAGCTTCCAGGAAAGAGCAGGGTTGTGGAGTTCGGGAACTTTCAGACGAGCGGGATCTCCATTCTGGTTCACACCATTATTTACTTTGGTCTCATCACCATCTTTCTGATCGCCATCGGTGTTCATATATATACAGGGTAGGTCGCCATGCTCGATGCTATGAGAGAGAAAGCCCCTGTTTATGGCTGATTCCTTGCTGAAAGTTCCGGTAACAATACGGGAATGGCCTTAATTGTAAGGCCATCTCTCTCTCTCCCTCTCTTTATCTCTCTGTCATTTTGTATGTGTAGGAAGAGGGTTGTGATAATTGTGTTTTGGGTCTTTGCCCTTTCGAATTTGTTGCTGTTTCCTTAGTTTGTTAAGTATTTTTATTTTTGTATTAAGTGTTAAAGAAATCTGATATGCCTCTTATTGTTCAAATATTGTTATGGCTTTTCTGGATGAATTCAGCAGACTGGCTATTCTTTCTCGCTCTACTTTTCATTGTTTTAATTTGATGGTTATAATGCTTATTTAGAGAGAGAGAGAGATGAAGGACTATGTGGAAGAGGGGTGTTTATGAGAGAGAGAGGCACCTTTCAAGAAGAGAGAGACCATTGTAGGTGTTTGTAGTGAGAGTGACCACTGGAGGTCTTTCTAGAGAGAGGTTGGGGTCATTTCTAGAGAGAGAATGGAGATTTAGAGCATTAAGAGAGGGAGCATTTAAGCTTTTTAAAATTAAAAATAAAACAGTTTTTGATAAAAAAGAAAAAGGAATTGATAACGTTGGTAAAGGTAAAAGATGAGGGGCACATTATTAGTAGTACAGGAAAGGACCACAACCACTGGGGAACTTATCCTCCACCTATGCGTACTTTTCCTTTTCCTTTTATTAAGGAAAAAGAAGAAAGCTAATCTTTTTTTGTCTTTCCAGTATGAGTAAGGGCCTCGCCGAGCCAAATAATTTAAAATTCACAAGCCTCCAAATTGCAAGGTTCAAGGTCGAGAGAGTTGCGATTGGTGGATTCGTTAATGGCGAAGCTTTCTACGCTACTTCTGCATCACAGGAGTTTTATCATCTCCTTTGTCCAACCTTTCATTTATATTTCATTCTAAATGGAAGATTAAGATGGCCCCAATTGTCTTTATATTATTTTATTTTTAATTTTTTTTATAAATTATTTTGATACCAATTTTTGGATATCCATTCCTCTATTAATATATAAAAATTATTTTGAATAAAATAAATGATTAAAATATTTTTAAAAGTTTTAAGGGGTATTTTGGTTATTATATTTTATCAAAAAATTATATTTAATATTTTTTATAGGTACGCCTCAATGAGAAGATGGTATGTATCAAATTTCATATTCATACAATTTGTATAAAAAAAACTAAAAATAAAATACTTTGAGACGTCCGATCTAATGTCAAACAGTGAGTCACTCTCGTGATCAAAATTGGATGGCTGGATGGCAGAGGGAGGATAATGCACAGTGAGTTACTCTTTTGATCAAAATTAGATGGTTGGATGGCAGGCATAGGATAGAACTTCTATGTTGTAGAGAAAGCATAGAAATTTTTCCCTTTACTAATTTTGTGAGAAGCATAGAAACTTTTCTCTTTATTAATTTTGTAGTGTATTTAAAAAAAAATTGTTACTTTTTGTGAAATCTCTAGCATTAAGTAATGACAACTTTCTAAATATTACTAGAAGATACAGGTTATTTTGTCATCTTCACAAAATGTAAAGTTGAACAAGTTGAAAAATGTAAAGTTGAAAAGATAAAAGCGCTATACAAATAAATAAAATTTCAAGACACTAATTTTTAAAATGTCATCGTACTTTTGTAAAATTTCAAATTTGTTGTTACTTAATGATTAAGTTATCTATTAAAATAAAATAAAAAGATTTTTTTTATAAATAAATCTAGCACAACTTTTTTTAATTTTAACTTTTGTATTTTGAAGGGTTGTTAACTCTAAACAAATTCAAACATATAAAAAAAATTAAAAGAAAAACAATAAAAAAGGAGGGATTGTGTCGGTATTGGCTACAGTTGCTTAGGCCCTACATTTGTAGGGCTAGGTTCGAAGAGGCTAGGCCTAGCACTAAGTTAGCAGCATAGAGCAGGGTTTGAATGGAGTCGAAATAAAATGTTGGTTGACCATTACTTGTAAAGTTTGGCGGTCTAAGTTAATTGAAAAAAAAGTCATGATGATGATGAAATAAATATAATCATAGTGCCTGGGGTGATGCAAATTGTGATTCCCGTTTATTGGAAGCTACTTGGAGATCGTTGTGATTCAATACCAGTTTATGGGTTAAAGCATAATGGGTGCGGTTTGTATAAAACCTCTAGATCGAACGAATCTATAAAAACTTAAAAAATCTTAAAAATCTATTTTTTCTCAATGGGAATTTCTTAAAGCTACATTTTCCAATTATAAAGGAAATTCTTTCCGCTTAATTAACTTGGCAACGTTGACAATGATCTTGACTATGGACCGCAATACTCTCTCTAACATAATTAAAAATATTGGTTCTATTTGGATTCCTGAGAAAAATTGCCTGAAAAACAAGAAAAAATTTTATATGGATCCCTCGAAAAACATTTTAATATCATAGTAGTCTCTCCTACTTTTCCTATCGGGTCTTGCTTTTCTTGTCGTACAGCCTTAATTTTTTACATTAATTTTTTAAAAATATGTATTATTTTAGCCCCACATATTTCTCTTCAACTTTTTTCTTTTTTAACAAATATTTCTCTTCTTCCTTCTTTATCACTAACTGCCCCAAAGAATTTTTTTTTCCTTAATAGATCTCGCCTTTGTGAAGGTCAAGAGAGAGAGAATCGGGATAAATTTGTTTTTTTTGTAATCAATAAGAGGTAAAAGATAACAAAAGACGGGGAAGAAAGTGAGGGGGTGGACTGATATGTACTTCTAAACGTCAATGCAGTCCCATAGGAAAAATGAGAGAGGTTATTACTATTTTTCTTTTTTTTTTTTAGGGATCTCTATAAAATCTTTCCAAAAAAAAACAAACTCCTGTAAAATATATTTGCCCTAATAGGTTTTTATTACTTCAACTTGAAGATACCTTTTTACATGGAAATAAAATTGAATGCAAGGAATCTCTTGAAAGCATCGTAGACATAGAAGAAAATAGCTAGAGTGAGACGAACGAATAAAAAGATTGATGTAAATAGAGAGGCAGAGATATTAGATGAGAAATAAAATACGTTTTCTTGATGAGAAGAGAGAGAGTTAAGGAGTCGGATTAACAAAGAGGGCCAGAGTGCAAGAGTGTCACATATAAAGACCCCAAAGACCTACACATTCGTTTTATTTTTTATTTTTTATTTTAATTTGGTTCTAAGAAATATAAAATAATTTCTTATTTTACACCTAAAATAGATCAAAACAAGAAATTTCCATCCAAATTTTAGATCAAAAGGACAAATGGGCAAAATCTCCCTAGAAAATCATAACGTGACGAAAGGGGCAAAATCTCCTTAGGATATCATAACATAATAATCTTTTTTAAGAGATCCAAATGACAGCCTAAAGTAAATGGGTCATAACGTAATAATCTTTTTTAAGAGATCCAAATGACAGCCTAAAGTAAAGTAAATGGGAGTGTATACAATGAGACCATTTTTTATACAATGAGATCACAATTACTTACAACTTCAGATAGTTTGGGTGTGCCATAAAGTTTGAAAAAACTTTGTATGAAGCATGAGCTTGATCAATGAAACAAATATAGTCATCTAATTTCACATCCAATAGTCAAGATTAATTGTGACCACTTTGTAGCAAAAGACAAATGGTCCCATTGTATACTTTTCCAAAAAAAAAAATCTCACTATTGCAAATGGAGAAACGTATATGCACCACCCACACATTACATCCCATATAAGATGCTGACAAAATATTATCATTCATTTAGCGTACATAAACACTCATATAGTACGCATATGGTTAGAGTACATACAAGGCTATCTTTATTCACAGATAAAACTACTATAAAATGACTTAATTCACAGCTACGTGATTTCCTCAAAAGCAAGAATCCCATAGTCCTAAAAAATTTACAAGCTTCATCAAGCGAAGCAAAAGTAAGCTAAAAGACGCTGCGTAACTTCCACTTCCAAAGCTGTAGATGAATAAATGGTTCCAATTCTTAGCATCATAAGCAGCTCAAGATCGAGATCGAGAGAGAGAGAGAAAAGGTGAATTCATTGTAAAAAGTTGATGGCTTACATATTAGTGTAATAAGAAACCACCACTCAATGGGAGGCTGTGGAGCTTCTGAGCTGATACTAATGAAAAATGTTTGTTTCCTACCAACAAAAACTTCCTTTCTTCTCTGATAAGTCAACAAATTACTATATTCACAGATACATGTTCCATCTTTCCCATTTAGGCTGAATCTTCATTTGAACTGTAACAGATCTCATCCCTGTAAAGGAAAAAGGAAAAAGAACAAAGGAAAACAACACCTCTAAAACTCCCTGAGAAGGCATCCCATGAAGGCAACCAGCAATCTTTAGAGCTATCCTGCAAATTCCATTTCCCAATCCTGAGTTCATGCCAGTACGTGGGCTCATCTCTCTCTCTCTCTCTCTCTCAATCACACATTCCCATTTTTAAGCTTCAATAAAAGCTAGAAAAGCATTTCCAGTAAAATAGAAACTTTCAAATCTATTACAGATAAATAAAGCATCATTGCCATCTCATAAAAAGCATCATAACCAACTCATAAAAATAATGAAATCGAGTGCTAATCCTAGTGAATTATAACGAGTTTACTATCTAAGAAGCACCTTAAAGAGGTATTGGAAAGCACCCTAGTCCAAGAATTTCATCTTGTTTCTTCATAGGGAAGAAAGTGATACATAAAATGCAGCCACAATTTATGCAGTGAAAGAAAGAAAAAAGAATAAGCAAATGGAACTCTCTCCAAATGGTGAGATCCATCCCTCCTCCATTTTTCCCAAACCCATACTTCTACGACAATTTCTCGCATCCAAGGTTTAGAACCATTGGTAACCTGAGTTCCATGTGTGTCTCTTGATGAATTATTCAATGATGCACATTTACACATATGGTTAATCCCCACAGTCCATTGAGAGTAGACATTGAAATGAAGGATGGGCCTTGTGTGTACCATGACAGTCTATGGCATATGCTGTACTGCATGCTTTCCTAACTAGAGGCACCATCAAAGTTATGCAAAGAGAGGGTTTCATTTAAAGGTGTTTCCTTGGTGTGATATATAATCAAATCTTAATTATGTAGTAGCAGACAAAATTTGGAGAACACTACACCCCAAGGAGAACTTGGTCTCATATATGGCTCTATGAGAGGGGCTCACAGAATTAAAAGTTCCCAGCTATTGAAATTAACTCTCGATTAAAACCAATTTTGAGTAGATTAGTGCTTTAGTTAAATCCCATGATGCTAAGAAAAAGAAGACACCAGTAAGTATCATCATTCAATGGAATGCAAGTGCCAACCGAAAATAATATAACCAACAAAAAACAATCATTAAGAAAAAAGGTTCCGCTCCCTAAAATAGTTTAGTTCTAATTGACTGTTATGAAATAAAAGGAAGAGTTCTAACTCAACACTTATGCAATCAAGAATACAAACAACCTCCAATATCAAGTTCGAATTAGACCATCATTCAATCTCATCCCCCAAAATATGGCACCAAAATGTTCTTGGTTTCAACTTTTAAACAGAGGGAAAACACAAAAGTGTTTGAGGGAGAGAGCGAGTAACATGAAGATAAGATCACAAAAGAGAGAGAGGGAGAGAGCGAGTAACATGAAGATAAGATCAAATAGATGAATAAATTGACCTCCAAAAGGAGATGATAAAAGAACTCGTGTGAGCGAAGCCCGCTCACACAAGGTGGGGGAGGTGCTTGGGAGGGTTTTAGTTTTGTGAGGGATAAGTACTTGTCCCTATAGGGCGACCCATCAATTTTAATAGGGCCAAGTGCCCATCGGTTTATTGGGACTAAATGACAAGGTAATGATTGGGATGAACCAGCCTGGCACATTCAAAAAGTTAAGTTCTCAATGACTATTAAGAAATAAAAGGACAAGTTCTAACTCAACAATAATGCAATCAAGAATCTAAAAATACCTCCAATATCAAGTTCGAATTGGCACCCAATCTCATTCCCCACAATATAGCACCAAAATGATCTTGGTTTCAACTTTTAAACAGAGGGAGACACACACAAACACACATACACATGCACACCAAGAGAGATAGAAGGAGAGAGTGAGTCACACGAGGATAAGATCAAATAGATGAATAAATTGACCTTCAAATGGAGATGACAAAAGAATTTGTGCGAGCGAAGCCCGCTCACACAGGGTGGAGGAGGAGGTGGTTGGGAGGTTTTTAGTTTTGTGAAAGATAAGTACTTGTCCCTGTAGGGCGACCCATTGGTTTTAATAGGGCCAAGTGCCCATCGGTTTCATTAGGGATAAATGATACGGTAATGATTGTGATGAACCAGCCTGGCAACATTAAATGGGACCGTATTGGGTGCCACAAAGCAGACTTGCGAAGAGTGATTGATAAAGTGCCATTTTCTAAGGACCAATTCTACAATCCATATAACCAAACCAGATGGATCTGAAATTCAATCTCCTCTCTAATCAAGGTGGCAATTTTGTGTGAGATGCATGAGCATGTTTCACAAGCCCATTGGTGCAACCGGTCCTCTCTAATCAAGGTGAAATTTTGTGTGATATGCATGAGCATGTTTCACAAGCCCCTTGGTGCAACCGGTCCTCTCTAATCAAGGTGGCAATTCTGTCTCCTAATACAGTTTATAGGCATAATCCGCATCTGTCAGTAGCAGAAAACTAACTTGGACCTTGATTATCTGTCTACAACTTGAATACCATTTATCCCTGTCTCTTATGTAAATCCAATCGCGCAGGAAAAGGAATTCAATGTCTCTTTCCAATGGAAAACCCCATCCACATCTTTCTCTCTCCTTTTAAATCCAACCTAACTCCCAAAAGAAAGAAGCAGATCTTTCTCTCTCCTTTGCGCCATGGGCCGCAAACAAGTATATACAATGTTGAAAAATATAGATTTGGCCGCCTAGGCAGAAGCCTAGTTCACTAGGCGGCCTGTTTTAGGAAACGTAGGGCTCTAGGCCCCAGGAAGCTGTTTAGAGGGGTTTAGTTGCCTCAAAATGATCTTAGATACTTTAGTTTTTTAGAAATACTAGTAAAACACATTATCAAAGTCCCTGATACACCATATTTCATACATATATCAAATATCTACTTGCCATTGAATTATTTAAGAGTCTAAAAGTCAAATAAAAAAAGAAAAAGAAAAAGAAATTGATGTTTCTTCAATCTATTAATGTCGGCATTGTATTCCTTTGTAAAAAATCTGCGCTCCGTATAATTCTTATCATTGGGATTAGAGCACGAGCCATATTTCCACCCAGCATCAAATTGTTTGTTAGAACTAGAAGAAATCTTCACTTAATCAAAACCTGAAAAGTGAAAACAAATTGAAACTTCATTAAAAATAGAATTGCTTTATAATTGATCATTAGAGAATTCGATTACCCAATCTCGGTAAAATGAACTAAACATAAACAAAAACCCACTATGAAATATAAGGCACAAATCCAAAAATTAACTTTGAAAAAAAATACAAGAACAAGAAACCAAACAAAAAACTTACATACAAATAAACCATTTCAACTAAGTTTTAGAGATTTTACTAAGATTGGGTTACACAATCTTAGCAAAATGCCACTATGGAATATTTACAAGAATGTTTATTTTATTTACTCAAAATAAAAATACAAGAACAAAATCCAAACAAAAAAAGAAAGATACATTATTGATCCTTTTTCAATCAAGAATATGGGCCACAAATACAATCCTAAACTTGAAATAATTTACAAGAACAAAAAAACAAAGAAGGGGGCTAAAAAAAACACTAAACCAAACATTCAAGACTATAATATAAACCATAAACAAAAAAAAACTAAAATATACGAACCTTTTAATATGGCACTAGATCTTGACTCAAATTGATGACTGGTGAGAGTCAAAATCATTCTTTCACAACCAAATCGACCCACAAAAAGTACCAGGTTGATTACTTTTTGATTTCGTAAGAAATCAAAATCTTCAAGAAAATTTTCAATCTTCAAAAATCTCAAAAAATCTTGTGTTTAGGGACTTTTTCTCTCTCTTAAATGAAAGCAAAGTAGATTTTGGGGGGTTACAATGCCGCCCCAAACCCTTTCCCCCCATCTGGGGTGGGTGGGTGGGGGGGGGGGGATGACAGTTTTTCCTTGACGGAGGGCATATTTCCACCCTCGCCAAAGGGCACTGGGTGATGCCTAGGCGGCCGCCTAGACAGACGACTAGGCACAAAATGCCTAGGCACCCCGCCTAGGCCCTTTTGCAGGTGGGAAAGGCTTTGGCCGCCTATTAAGCCGGGCAGTTGAATTTTTTAACATTGAGTACATACACTATGCCTAAACACTCAAGCATGAAAACGGGACCAATATTTTTTTCTAACTGGATCATACAACTTACAAGAACTAACAATTTTCACTAGTTTTTTCTTATGTCAAGACTTCCAAAAATTTTGATAAGGCAAACATGATATATTGGGCAGGCAGGGCCCTCTGACTTAATAACCCACTTTTTTGGTTGCTAATTGTCTAGGATGAACTAGTTCAATGTGCCAAACCAGTAACAATTGACAAGACTGCATGTGCCTAAGAACGAGAAAATTCATCTACTATCCTATGGTTTTAGATACATAGATAATTAATGTTCTATTGATATACAATGGCAGAATGCCTCACAGACAATTCAGGAAAATCATAGTCTAGAGAAATGTTATAATGATTGATAGAAAATCAAGAACAACTGAAAATAAAAACCATCACATCAAAACCAACACATGGGCCAAGCCAAGCCAACTATTGTCATCCTTTGCTGCTAAGTCATGAATCAGACCCTGAAGATGATGGTTGATTTCACTAGAGATAAAACTTGTTGGGCAAGTTAAGTTGTTGACCTGAACACCTATCGTCTTGGTACTCATCACTATAAAAGGTCATGAGCAGATAAAAAAGATAAAACAAAGGTACCTTTAAAAAAAACACAATCAAATTTCAATGCGATTAGAGGTTTGAAATAAACTTTAAAGATATTCATGTAAAATACGTACACCAAATGTATGTATTGGTATATGTATTATTTTCTAAAATATAAGTAACCATCTAAAGAAACTTTTTTAAAAAAAATAAAAAGAGAACCATCTATAGAAACATGATGAAATAAACATCGATGGCCATGTAGTTATTAAGATTATAATGAAATGTACAATAATTAATGGAAATTTACAATCTCATTGGTTCACAGAGAAACCCATAGAACAATTCTCCCACTAAACAATTTCACCGGCAAGTTTGCATGGAGAAAATAGGAAAAAACTGCCAACTAAAAAGTACACAAGTGGAGAATGCATCAAGACAAAAATAGACAAAGTATAATAAACCTATTTTCAACATGCAAGCTCTAAACATTGGTATTCAATCCTCCAATGTAATGAGTGCTGTCTCTACCAACCATCCCAATCATCATCACTTGACCAACAAAGAAAACAAGACTCTTGGAACATTGACAGAGTCCTAAAGGAGGTCGCACTTCATTACATGCATCAGGAACGGCATATTGAAATGAAAGCTGCAAAGGCATCTTGTATGTGCAGGTAAACTATGCATTTGCACAGATAAAGAGCAGGCAAAGATGATGAGGCCAGAAGGGGCACCAAAAGGAAACTGTGCATGGATGAATAGATATATAGATGTATAGAAAGATCGATTGATACATAAATATATATTGGTGGAGCTTGGCCATCCAAAGAGAAGAAGAATAAAAGCAATGAAAATATCTTAAATGATAAAAAGAACAGCCCATCTACATTCCCAAAATTTATGTTTGTATATCTGTATCAACAGGGGTCAGGGGAACAAACCATGGGGTAAAATGGGACCAATGTATTGCACAACATACTTCCCACTTGCCAAAATACCCATCAAGACAATACAAAAGCATCAATGAAGACGCCTATACCCTCTCGAAACAAAAAGTTAGTAGGGATTCGCATTTTCTTCATGTGGAGAGTCATCAGAAGATCTTTTGAGATGTCATCTTAACATCTGTTGAGTGTCTGAGCTTTGCTATGCATAATTATATTTTGTATGCTTTCTGATATTGAAAAAAAGGGTGTGGTTTGCATAAGGTTGCAACCCTAAACAATCAAAGTAAGGTGCACCTTCAAACTTTGTCATGAGATGCTATTTTGGTGTAAAAAATTCTCAGGATGGTGTGAGAATCTATTTTTATATATTATCATAAAATTTTCAACTCAAAAAATGGTTCAAATCAAGCAGATCTATATACAAATGAAAATTTTGAAAATAGACGGTCCAGATAATATATTACAAAATGTACCATTTTTAGGACTTGAAATCTTCTTTTTTTTTTTCTCCATATCTACACATCTCGAATTTCGAGATGATCAATTAGATCTTTTCCAACATCAAAACAACCTTTTACAAAAGATTTTAGAGGTGCACCTTAGTTCTACATTTTAAGGTGTCAACCTTATTTAAATTTTTTCCTTTATGAAAATCCTCTATAATTGAGTTAAAAAAAACAAAAGTCACACTGAAACACCAGGAATTAGAAATTGCAACCTAACAACGATCCCCAAATCTCCATTTGCAATTTAGAACTAAAAAATACTCATTTAACTGAGTAGACCATATTCAATAATCTATCAAGCAAAACACAACCAAATTTTTTTTAATCGATCCAATTTAAAAAGAAGCAAAACAAAGACCAGATTTTTTACAAACCAGAACAAAAAGAAGAGCAAATGAAGAATTGGCTCCACATCTTGGTACCAGAACTTTAACTACCAAAATGAAACACTCCTATTCAGAAAACATCCACAACAATTCAATCACATGTAATGGAAGAAAAGACAAAAATGCAACGATAGAAAACCTCCACAATCCCACCCAAAATTGGAAAGTCAATAAAGCAAATGAAATCAAAACAAAAAATCAACAACTCAGCAAACCACACATTACGTCTCTCCACATCACACAAATTGCCATAAAATTAAGAATTTCTCAAAACCACAAGGAAAGAAAACGTGAAAAGGAATGATTCATTAAGGAAATCAGTGAACCCACACAAAGAAAAGCTCTTAAAAAAATTAAAAAACAAATACCATTAAGAAAAATCTCTTACCAGGCACCTCCTTGCTCGATCCATGATGGCTTGACCCCGAACGAAGAATCGCCCTCCCCAATCCCGACAAACTCGAAACAATCCCCACAAAATAGAAGAGCATAACCAGGCCAAGAACCCATGGAATCAAAAGAACCCCAATCACAAAGGTCAATGACCCACAAAGCATCAAAGCAAAAGAGATTCCTAGGGAGAGAGAGGCCACACCAGCTGCTGTAACCCTAACCCTTTGACCCGAACCCACCCGAACCCCTCTCGAGCCCACTTGAGCCCTTCCAGTGCTCGAAGACGAGCACTCCAATGGAACAGGAGGCATCCTCAAAAGGTTAAGAACCAGAGCGCAAAGCTCATAGAAAACCCTAGATTGTTCTTCTTGTGTCAATGCCCTCCTCATCTTCGCCAAAATGCGTGATCTCTGAAACACTGATTTCTAAAGATAGGAGAGGTGGTCTATAAAATCTTAATGTGAGAGAGAGAGAAAGAGAGAGACGCGTAAAGGCCCAAATTTCTAGAGAGAGAGAAAGGCCCAAATTTCTAGAGAGAGAAAGGCCCAAATTTCTAGAGAGAGAGTAGTTTCTTGTTGCGTAAGAGGAGAGGGGGAGTCAGAGTTTTGAATGGAATGGATAGGGCTTCGTGATGTGGAGGATTTATGCACCAGCATCTGATGACGAAGAGGGGCGCGCAGTTAATTTCTGTTTTGGATTTTCTGGGTTTTTTTGGTTCTCCTTATTTGAATTTGGTTTTTTTGGTTGGGGGGGAGGGTTTGTTTATTGTGCTTCTCTGTTTTGTTTCTCTGAGAATGGGAGCTTTCTGGAGAGAGAAAGAGAGGCTGCTTACTAGAAATTGGAAAGGGTGGGGATGATGACAGCAGAGAGAGAGGGGGAGCAATTTATGTAGAGAGTGGAAGTGGTTACAGAGAGAGAGAGGGAGGGGGGGGGACGCAGTGGTTGTTGACAGAAAGAGAAGGTTGTAGAGATTGCTTGTCAGAGAGCAGGAATTTAATTATTGGAGAGATTGATTATTGAGAGAGAGAGAGGGGAGGGGGGGGGGGGGGTATTGATTATTATTGAAGAGAGAATGGTGAATGGATAATGGAGATGGCGTGTCGGAAATATGAAGGGAGATTAGAGTCGGAATTTTTTGTAGAGAGAGATAGAGAGTGACGTGGAAAATCTTAATTTTCCTAAATTTAGATTAACGTGGACACAAAGCGAGCGAAAAAGGTGGAGAGAAATAAGAAAGATAGAAAAGGTTAGAGTTGAGAGGAGAGAGATAAGGTCTTTAGATAAAGAGGGAATAAAAAGATTGAGATAGAGATCGACACTTTCGCAAAAAGGTCCGGTTTGTATAGAGCAGTGGCGTGGGTCTAAACAATCAAAGTAGACTGCACCTTCAAATAGCGTTAAAAAATAATGTGGTTTAAACTTTGCGATAGCTTTAGCATATATTTTCATTTTTAATTATAAAAATTAAAATAGTCTAATTTAGATGGAACAGATATGTGAAAACTTCAAAACTTTGAAAATCGACGGTCTTAAAATACCTTAGAAGACATACTATTTTTAAAAATTAAAATCTATATTTTTTTTTTATCTATATATTTTGAAGTCGAAATAATTAATTTGAGGACATTTGAGCATAAAAACAACTGAAAATGTTGATGTGCGCTCTAATTTGATTGTTTAGATAGAGCCTCGCACTCGTACAAACTTTCTTCCTTGAGGACAAGGGCGAGAGAGAGGATGCGTCAACAGTTGGGCGGATGAGGACAAAGCCACCTCCCTGTGAACATGCAGAGGTGACGGAAATACCCCTGTCTTGCTTTCCTTTTTCAGTTAGGGACAAAGGTCCTTTTTGCTTTTTTTATAGCCCTCAACGCTTCGATAAGGTTTCAACACAATCCGCCGACACATCTATTCATACGAGTCCTCTTTCCGTAATCATCCTAGACTTCGATTTTGACTTAAAATTCGAGGTTTTGATAATCCTCCTTACTATGGCGAAGACGAGTATAAAAAAAAACTTTCAAAAACAAAAATAACAAAATTTGATGTATTTTCTAACGGGAAAGGTTTCAATTAGAAGATTACACGTCCTCCCATCCATCCATCTATCCAATTTAGATCCGAAAAAGTTTATATAAGGATGCAACTTTATAATGTACAACTACGGATGCACCTCAAAAATCCATCTGAAATGGTGGCTTTAATGTTGAAAAACCCTTTGATTGAGCATCTCGATGACATCGAGATGTATGATCATGAAAAATAAAAAAAATTTAAGTCTAAGAAATAGTGCATTTTACAACATATTATCTACACCGTCTATTTTCAAGATTTTCATTTGTTTATAGATCTACTTGATTTTAGCCATTTTTGAATTTTAAAATTTTATAATTAGATATAAAAATAGATTTTGAGATAATCATAATAACATTTTACATCAAAATTATATATCATGATAAAATTTGAAGGTGCACCTTACCTCTACAGCTACGGATGCATCCGTATGCCAACTGCACGCATTTAGATCAAGTGAGCCACTCACGACTTGATCTAAATCCGATGTCTCAGGTTATTTTATTTTTAGTGTTTTATTACAACTTGTATGTGTATGAAATTTGGTACGTGTCATCTTCTCAATAGGGAGCACCTAAATAGATATTAAGAATAATTTTTTAATAAAATATAATAATCAAAACACCTCTTGAAGCTTTTAAAGGTATTTTGGTCATTTTATTTTATTAAAAATATTTGTTTTATATTTTTTTACAAGTGCGAGTTTAAGAGAGGAGTGAATGTTTAAATTTTGGTATCAAAATATTTTGTAGAAAAAGAATTCAAACGAATTTGGTATCTGAATATTTTATAGAACAAAAATTCAAAAGAAAGTAATATAGAAAGCGACATTGTGATTGGGGCCATCTCAAGCATCCATACATAATCGATGTTAGATAGGAGAAGCATAGAAAGCTTGGTTAATGTACCGCTCAATTTTACATCCAATAGTCAAGATTAAATGTGACCTCTATATATCAAATATAAATAATTTTATTGTATGCTTTTCCATTAAGATAAAGCTAATATTTTAAACTGACGAAAGCATTGTAGTTCACTTAAAAGGCTCTCGATTCGAATGGTCCAATCTTGATTAATTGATTAAACAAAAAATTCTTCAATGCATTCCGGAAAAATTTTATTCCCTTAAAAAATATATCCCAACAAAATAATTACCGATGTATTACAAGTAAAATATGTTATCAGATAATTATGCGTGGGCCATATATTGAGTGTGGTTTGCAAAAAGGTTGCAACCTTAAACAATTAAAACAAAGTGCACCCGCAAATTTTATCATAAAATTCAATTTTGGTGTCAAAACTTCTTAAAATGACTTGAGGATCCATCTTCATTTCTAATCATAAAATTTTAGACTTCAAAAATAGTTTAAATCAGATAGATCTATGAACACATGAAAATTTTGAAAATAGACGTTCATGTTTTACACCGTGTACAATTTTTGAGACTCAAAAACTTTTGTTTTCAATATTTATACATCTCCATGTCAAGAGGATCAATTAGAGAGTTTTTCAATTTCAAAAAACCGTTTTATCGGTGGTCTCTTAGGTTCACCTTAACTCTACACGTTATGCAATATAAATGCTTCTTCAAATATATTTTTTCCCTTCAATTTATTGAAACCTATTTCAATTTTTCAGCTATATCTCTCTAATCATTTTTTAAATGTTTTGTCTCAGACCATTCATCTTCTTTTTATGCTTTCTCTCTCTCTAATAATTCAATCCCAGTACGTCCCTCTCATACCTCAAGGAAAAGTGTTTGGTCGACTCACACAATTTTTATACAGTACCTCGACAAAATATATCTTTTTAATTCAAAATTTGAGAGTTCAATAATACAACTATCTAAATTTAGAATTTTTATTTTTTAAAAAATATAAATATTATTTTTTTAATACTGTCTTTTTTAATTTTGGGTGTGGTTTGTATAAGGTTGCTACTTTAAACAATCCAATTAAAGTGCATCTCTAAATTTTATTATAAATATAATTTTGTATAATTCTTTTTTAGGATGGATTGAGAATCTACTTTCATTTCTAGTTATAAAATGTTAAACTCTAAAAATGATTCAAATCAAGTAGATTTATTGGCATATGAAAATATTGAAAATTGACGGTTCAGATAATGTGTTGTAAGATACATTATTTCGCATATTCAAAATCTTTTTTTTTTTTTCATATTCATACATCTCGTTGTCGATCAATTAAAGCACCTATTAAGATGGATTTTTGAAATGCATCTTTAATTCTACATTTTAATATTGCAACCTTGCACCAACTTTTTCTTTTAACTTTTAGTGGAAGTAATATTTATTTTTTACAAACTTAGAGATGGACTTTAGATATCGCCAAAACATTGTCCTTTGCTAAAAGTAAGCTTTAATTTTCTGGCCCATGTGTTTCATGCAACTTATTTTATGTGCCTTTAAAATCATTTTCTCTTCTCTCTCCTCTGCCCTCACAATCCCCCAAGTCTTCATCATTTCTTGTGACCTTTTTAGTGATGGAACACTATGCTTAGACTTAGAGGCATTTTAAAAATGAAAAATAAGTGCTGTGCATGTGCTCCTACGGGAGCAATATTGAATGCTTGACCCACTTGGGATATTTTTATTCGATCCCAAATTTTTTGGGAACTATCTAAGAATTATTAGATAGCTATTTTTTAAAGAAAAAAAAACTTATTTCTCTACCACTTAGAACTTACCTTTTAAAAATGGAAAAGGATTATATAAGGATGCAACCTTATAATATAAAACTACTAATGCCCCTAAAAATTCAATGGAAAAAAGTAGTTTTGATTGATCATCTCAAGATTGAGATGTATGAATATGA
Organism: Amborella trichopoda; assembly: GCF_000471905.2. The sequence goes on from NW_006499436.1 coordinate 1,229,325, forward strand.
AAAATAAAAAGATTTCAAGTCTGAAAAATAGTGTAGTTTACAATATATTATCTACACCATCCATTTCAAGATTTTCATATGTTTATAGAAATCTTTCTTTATTAATTAGAGGAGGAGGTTTAAATAACATTGCTTTTTTCTTTTCTTCAATTTTTTCTTGTGGTTGTCTGATAATATTTTATATTCTGGTAGTATGTTTCCTTATAGTTTTTAAATATAAATATGTGTAATTAGTTTGCTCTAATAGAAGAGGTAATAGTTCTATTTTATGATAATGTTTTCCAGGAAGTGTTTTATATGGAGTGACTATAGTTTCTAATTCTTCTTGCTTATCCTTTCCTTGGATTTTTATACTTTCTTCAGGAGGATGAATACTTCGAATCTGTTTCCTTTGATCTGTAATATATGTTTGATATTGATTTTCAAGGGTATGAAGTTTATTGAATTCAGGGATTTTTACTCCTTTAAAAGTAACGTAGTTTTAAGCCATTCAAAAAATCCTAAGTTTATTTTTTCTTTTTTCAAGAATCGATTATATTTTTTATGAGTCATGTGTATTAATTCTTTTGAGAACGTAGTTAAGTACCAATTTCGCAAGTCTTTATTGTTCTTACTTAAATAATTGTTTTTTGTATAGTCTTTTTTTTTTTCCTTTTGTTATGTTAATAATTGAAAATCTTGATCTGGAGTATTAGTACTTAGTGGGTGATACATAGGTTTGTGTATATTATCCTGAGTTCTAATTAATCCTTGTATTTCAGGTTCTGAGGATGATGCAGTGTCAGGTCTGGATATACTAGATACAGATCTTCTAGATAATAGGAATTTGGCTGAATTTTTGGACAAGGGAAGATAATTATCGTCTTTTATTTTTAAAGAAAGAGTTCTTGTATTAAATAATATTTCTACTTCTCCATCTATATTTTCAATTATTTGATTCGGAATATTATTTTGAGGGGTTTTAATTGCTAGATTTGAAGTCTAAATTTTCCATTCTTGTGGAAGTTGTATTTGCGACCACTGTATTATTTTAAGAATAGTAACATTTGATCTGTCAGTATTCGTTGGGAAGAAAGTAGTTTGTCCTTTCGTATCTATTTGTATAACATTTGGGCTTAAAGTAGTCATTACTTTATTATATATTCGATAGATGATAGCTATATTTTGTGATCCGTGATAATATCCTTGAGTTTTAATATTTAAAGTTAGTACTTTAAGTAAATTAGGGTCATGTAATGATATAGCATAATTAGGAAAGCAATTAAAATAAATTGGTCCATTACATAAACTGGATTCAATTATTCCTAATAGTGAATCTGAGAAGTTATTATGTCTTTCATCTCTTAAGCATAGTAGAATTGAAGTGTTTAATCCTAGTCTTGTTAAAGGCTTAACAACTACCTCAATTAATCCTATATAAAGATATTGGTATTCTTTATTTTTATGATATTGTATAATTTTATTTGTTAAGAGTTGAAGATTTTCTTGTTCATTCTGAACAGGTAAACTTTGTTCAACGGTTTTAATGGCGTATCCAATTTTTAGATTAAAGTTTCCTTGTTTATATACGTCTGTTATAGGGACCTTGGGTATATTCCAATTTTGAATTTGTTGTTCAACATTCTCAATAACTACTTCTTCTTTATTTTTTATTCTTAGAGTATTTTTAGAAGATGATAGTGTTTTATTAGATAAGGTTTTAATAAAATTCTCCATTTATCGGTACGGATAATAACTCTAGTCAACCTCTTATGTCTTGAATGACCTGAATGGCTCTCTTTGGCCTAAATGGTCTTTAGCGACTGAGCAACATTGAGTCTTAATTCTCGGACTACCGTATAAATGACTAATTTTATTATAATCTTATCTCATAAATACTATACTCAGCTAAAAATAATCTAACAGTAAATTTTAAGAATTTCTAATGGCTCTCAATAACTACTTCTTCTTTATTTTTTACTCTTAGAGTATTTTTAAAAGATGATAGTGTTTTATTAGATAAGGTTTTAATAAAATTCTCCATTTATCGGTACGGATAATAACTCTAGTCAACCTCTTACGTCTTGAACGACCTGAACGGCTCTCCTTGGCCTAAATGGTCTTTAACGACTGCGTGACAATAAACCAACTCCATTAATCAAACCACCAGAAGAATATAGTTTCTCTGAAATTCTTAAAAGAATTGGTCAGAAAAATATTATTCATAAAGAACCTACAATTGCTGAATTAAAACATGAAGTTAATGAGGTAAAAACTGACCTTAATAATTTAAAAAATCGGATTAGGTTATTAGAATTAAATAATGAATTGATCAATAATTCCGAAGTTGAAGAAATAGAATTTGATGAATTACTAAATAATGATAGAATATTAGATCAACTAGAATCATCAGACAATAAACAAGAACCTCAGTTAAATTTAATCAATAAAATATTAAATAAAAAATGGTATACCTTAGTAAAAATCATAGTCAACGATGAATATTATTTTCAATCCATGGCCTTGATAGATTCAAGTGCCGATTTGAATTATATAAACGAAAGACTCGTTCCTACAAAATATTTTGATAAAACTACTCAAGTTCTAATAATATATTCCATCTAGATTTGAATAGTCGTGGGAGGCAAGGCACACAGGGGATAGG